>JAMKCH010022676.1:0-15425 GCA_023653785.1 Ophioderma brevispina | reverse complement strand
GAATTTATCATTAACAAATTTCCCTGACATATTAAATGATTATAAAAAATTTGGATAGACTGTTCATTAATGAACGGGTTGTTTGTTCTTTTTTTTTTTTTTTTTTTGTTTTTTATTCAGGGGCTAGATGATTGTACTTAATCGGAATTGATTTGGTAATGCAACATTGGAAAATGGTCAGTTAGGCCCAACAACGCACACTCCTGACTTGATTTGATGAGATAAAACATTTGTAAATATATTGTAAAGTAAAGTAGCCAGAAGTAGAGTGACTATAGTGGTCTAGCAATCAGCGGATACAAGCTATCTCTAAAAGAGTCCAAGAAATTTCTGATTGTATTATTGTCGTTGCATTGTAATAAATCAAGATTAAAAATCGCCTGAAATATAGCAGTTTTTTGTTTTCAGTGGAAATAATGTTGAGAGAAGGATCTAGGTCTGATGATAAAGGCATTAAATCAGTCCTATGTGCTCGTAAAATTTTACAACAATAGTGTTTGTTTGGCAGAAGGGTTATAATTTCCACAAAAGTGATTCGGAGTGAGGAAGGTTTGGACAGTGTTTAACATAGATTCACACTTGTTTAACACGATAAAAAAGGGAACTATGAATATAAACAAGCTGACACCACCACTACGCCTTCCCATTCGTGGGGCATTTAATAAGTTATAATTTTCAATATCAATGGTTATGGAGCCATCATCATGAACCGGTTTCAGATAAACAAATATAATCGCAAAAATACGTGATTAAAGCTGGAAATGAAATTATGCATATTTCAAAAATTTTGGTTGAAACTACGAGAGTTGATATGTAACATAGAAAAAATCATCATACATACACCTTTCAGATCATTCATTATCAAAGATATAGTTGAATGGCAATTTAATGTGTGATAATTGTTTAAGTGGTCAATGTCATTGACTCTATTATGTGTTATTTATTTTCAAACTGGAAAAGGGTTGATGTTAAACTAAGCATGCGATTGTAATCTAATGTGTTATCAAAACAAAATAAGCAAAAAAAAAAAATTTAATTCATCTCATCACATATACAATGGTTAAAGGGAAAATATATCACCGGATACAAAGTTAAAACACAATCCAATTCCGTAAACCAAATCTAATATCCGATAAAAATACAACGAATATGATAAGATAAATTACATGATGAACAGATAACATTATGTTGGATGTCTCAAGATATTTTACTTTCCTAATGACATTTGTTCGCCATAGTACTATATTAAACAAATCAAAGATAATGAAATATGTAATAAACTATAAAGGGCCAACAATGGAGTAGTGCGAAAATGATATTCCAGTAGGTGGCAAATAGGAGGTACATCAATTTATAAGTATTAAAATATTCATTTATATTATGACTAGCAAATCAACTATAAGCATTGCATTGAAGTATAACAAAATACTTGCACGTTATTAGAAATGCATAACTAGGAAGATCTGTAAATGACTCTAATTTTCCAACATGTCATGCCAACATACAACATATACACATTTAGCATTGAGCGAGAGTAACAATTTCAAGTAGACACATACAATAAGGACAAATTTAGCAAGCCGGGTAAATTACCAATGGAGGTATCAAATTGGAAGAATTAACTGGGGAAGGGAAATTGCGCTTGACAGGATATTAAAATTATAGGGGAAATAGGAAAAAAATAGCAAGGTATAAGCAAACACATTGTATTTGGACTATATAAAAACCTTTCGAAAAAAAAGTGATGAGAACCATTTAATTGGTGGCTGGTATATGGAAAATTACCACATAATAAAATTGCAAGATAATGTAATTAAGCAAAATAATATTAGGATTAATAATGAAACAGGATTCAAGGGCATCATTGGCGTATGTGGAAAATGTCATGACACAAATCGTTATCCTAATCATCAGCAACATCATCATCATCATCATCATCATCATTATCTTCAATCATCATCTTCAAGATCACCACAGTAATAGCGATAACAACGATAGGATAACGGCATTGTAGACTATACATACTAAATACATGTTAGATACAGCAGTGGCATTTTTTACCAGGTTCATATTGACAAAAGCAAAACAAATTAATTTATTTTTTACCAAATCATCAAAATCATCACTTGTTAAACTAGCCCCGTACCTAGTTTAAATTTCGATGCATTTTGGAGGAGTTAAACTTCTTTTTGGAATTGCGTTTACTTAGCGATACGTTTATCTCACATATAAACGTTCGGTAAGCTTAAAATCGCGCTAAACACCTTTATGGAATAGGGCCATAAACGTTGTTCAATAACAAAATAGCTCATGAAAGTGTACTTGCGTAAAAGGCAGATTGATCATAATATATTTTAATGCAGTCTTTGAATGGTTGTAAAACTTTTTTTCCTAAATCTTAACAAGGTGGGAGGCTCTGCAGTAAGATGTATAGTACATTGAGTCTACATGATTTGATATGCATAAAACATTGTCTTGTAGTTAGGCTGTGTTTACATTTAGATAGTTGCAAGACGACTACTTCTACTATTTGTTGAAATTGTAAACCACAAATCACTGGAAGTTCTGTAAAGACAGGGAAATACCCATCTTGTCATTTTAACAATGCAACACCTGATTAACATGCCCTATTACTAGGGGAGCCATGACTCACTAACCAATAAGATTCAATGAGATGAAATTTTAAGGTCACAATGGATCCATTCGTGCGTAAATAATTTCAATCCCACTTTTCAAATCAAACGGCGTCCAAAATGGCCGTCAATATTGGATTTTTTCACTAAAATACATTAAAACAAGATACAATGAACGAAAGTCATTGAAGATTCATTTGAGATGAAGTTTCAGGTATAATGTACATCTGTGCCTAAATAATTTTTATTCACTTGTTTGTAATTCAAAATGGAATTCAAAATGGCCGCCACATGGGCCTTTTCCCATTACAGTGCATCGCAGCAGCAAACAATACACATAATAATAACAGAACATCACTGCAGCGAGCATCTGTAATGTAATGATTAGAAAGATGCATATCTCTGCATGTGATGTAGATGTTTTGTTCCATACACACGCACGCGCGCGCACGCACGCACGCACACACACACACACATAAAAATACACAACCCCAACACACCATCTATACGATAAGGTAATTAATATTATAATATTCCTTCCAATTTCATCTAGGTCCCAAGAGTACCTTATTTAACAGTCCAATATGAGTAAGAGAAAAGACACTAGCCCTCCAGCAAGTGCCCCTGCACTGAAGAAGCAAGAAATTTGTATTCTTCATGTGCCCATTCACTGCATTTGTAGACTTACATGACCCACAGGAGCGTTTTTCCAAAATACAACGTATCAAACCGTCGCTGGCGAGCATAAAACCCTCCATTAAATGGATGATTTTTTTGTGCAATACATTCAAGGAACTCACAAAAACCATCAATGGATACCATCGGGGTGCTCTCCAAAGTTCCCCAAAAATCTTGGACCGCTCTAGCGCCACGGAAGAAAGGCATCAACATCAAGCAGCCATCGCGTTCATCACGCTCAAAGGCACAGAGAAACTTAAATTTAACCCAGAATGCTCTTCTGCAGCAAGAAGGGCAAGATCATGTAACTCAAAGCCAAAATTCGCACAACTCAGGGCACAGCTCCTTTGAAGCGATGGGTGGAACAGAGTTTGAAGAAAATAGCACAGGACAACCATCACCACTGGCTCTCCGCAGAATTGAAGGTTACGACCTTCTTGCTTGTGAAGCAAAGTATCACCGTAAGTGCAGGAAGGAGTACATCACAAATCCAGAGTACTGGAGAAGTGGTAATCCAGAAAACATATCCAATCAACAAGCCTTGGAAGAAGCACATGATTAGCATTTAGAAGCACGGCAAAATATATTGAGAGCACATCTGATTAAAGGCCAAAAAGTAGTTTCAACTGTCTTCATTGAGACTAATATGTTGAACAAGAAAATAGATAAAACACAGTTCCCAAACCGCAATACAGAGCTGAAAAGCTCAGACGAAGGCTCGCAAGCATCCCGTGCTTGGTCAGAAATTGTTTCACAAAGTGGCGCCTCAGGAAGGTCTGCCATTTTACCTGTTTATAGTTCTGACATTACTTACTGAAGAAGAAAGTGAGTCAGGCAACAAATAGCCATACAAGGATACAGTAAAAGATGTGCATTTCTCATTCGGAGGTATCATTAATTCAGAGCATATAAAGAGTCCAAGGAGCTTCCATGCCACACTGCAAAGTGATTTAGAAGTGACAGATGGGGTAATACCAGGTGTCTTGCAACGTTTATGAGCTTTATGGTATGTGCCATAGTGGTCAGGCCTACAGCCTCTTCGACATTCGAACGGGTGATCTCTCTATAGGACAGGATCTATGAGGCAGGGCTGTCACTAATGCTGAATGGAAGCTTCCAAAACATTTTCTTATTTGCATGGACACTCGTCATATGTTCAGAAGCAAGCAGGTTATCACCATTTCGTAATAGACTGCTGTTGAGTTGGAGACTGCTGTGGCTACTGTATTGGAGCAGAGATCCTTCGTACTCACACCAATAGTGTGAAGGCTCCACACAATATCTCTTCCATTCGGAATGGAGAAAAACTTTGACAAGATCTTAACAGGAATCCACGGGAGGGCCATCTGTCCATAAGGCAGATGGTATCATTATCAGGAAGCCATTGAAGCACATTCCAGCTGCTGTAAATGCAGTCCAACTTTCATTCCCAGGACGAAAGAACGCTCCCTCCATCTAGATTCGCCAGCTCTTTTAACCACAATCGACATTACAAAGAAAAAGGGGCCAAGTATGGATTGCATAACTCCAGCAAACTATGAAAATGAGATTTACACTTCAAGAGGCGCTAAGGTGTTTTCGTCTGGCTGTTATGTCGCCATAGTGAGTAGTAAAGGTGCAAGCACGGTCGCTTTTGCTGGATTCATCTCAGCAACTGGAGTACCCCCCCCACTTGCACGCACAACAATTGACTACTATCAACCAATTAAGGCGCATATCACATAATACAATGTTGTAAGACGCTGTTGAAAGAGGAGCACAGAAAGCTACGAGGAAGTTGGCCAGCAATACAATCATCACATTGGATCTTGGCGTTATTATGAATGCCATGCCGATCATTTAGGTCCATTCCCCGATAAAGTTGTCAAAAGTCGTTTTAGTTCGCTCACAGTAATGCACAGTTAAAGATGTTTTTGGCTTTAAGAAGAATGTTTATGAATATAAAATACACTTGGAGTTATGTTTTCAAAATGATACGGACTAGATGTTGTAACCAGATGAGAAAGTATCAAGCAATAAGTCTAAAGAGCTTAATTCTTGCTTGTCGCCATGTCGCCAGCCCAAATCCGTTCTTTAAAATGTGTCCCTGCTCGTTACACAAGAGCGCATATCACAGATGCATTGCATTTTTATCAGCCTCTATTATGCACTAATTGTTAAGTTTAAAACATGATAATATTGGATTATTAATTTTCGGAAGAGTTCTCTGAGAGCATGTCGCCAGTATTGCAGACAGATACGTACGATAATTCGAATGGATACAAAATTGCTAAAAATAACTGAATACCTATGTTCCAATATGTGATAAATCGAGAAGATGTCAATGTTATATTATACATGTTTTGCATAAAAATATGGTTTCAACGTACAATTCCAGCCCTAGTAATGAAAGAAATCCCTCCTATTACGTTCATACCGCGACAGATACGTTACATCCCTCCTGCTACGCTCTTGCAATATGGTGTGATACATAAAGTCGAATACCACACCATGCTTTAGTATGAAGGTAATACCTGATAACGTATAGAGACTAAGTCGGTGAAGCACGTACTTTCATCAAGAACAGCACGACTAAGAAAAAGGCCCGACAGATACGTTACGACAGATACGTTACTTAAGTGTTAACGTTAGGCAATATACTAAAAATCGGATATATTTTAAGATCACCCATGCATTGTGACGTGTTCTGAGAATATTAAAGTTTACGATTTTCAATGATTTTCAGGAATCCTTAATGTTGATATTTCGTCATTTTGGAGACCCAAACTTGAACACTTTAACGGAGAATGGCCCCATAATGGAAAATCATACAGAGTACAGCAAGCATGTCATTCTAATTGGAAAATGTTCACACATATAACTAGCTGAACATGATAGGACACAAGATGGCTGGGTCAGGGTATGCTGAAATTATCCTGAAGCAAATCTCACCACAACAGGCTGTCTCAAAGGTGTCCTTAATGGTAAAAGCTATACCAAATCACTATGGTGTCTCAAGACAGTCACTGAGGCTTTGGAGCGTTTGCTACTTGAAGCTTTCATCACTCAGCGAGATGAATCTGCTGCTGCTTCTTGTAGTGCCGAAGCACTGCTTGCACTAATTGAACTATCCAATGCAGAACACCTTGATGCTGCTCTTCAGGATCCAGTTGTCATTGAATACCTTGAAGATTACCTTGCATTTTGTGAGAAGTCCACATTCTAGAGAAATAGGAAAGATGCCCAATTCTGGATGTCATTCATGGAGCATGCTGACCTTGTGTTCATGCTGATGTATGCAGTGAAGACAAACAACTTGCAGTTTATCACAAGTGCATGGGTGACATGGCATCCCTGTTCTTCAGTTTGGAGGTATTAATTATGCTCGCTTACGTGGTTTGATGTGTTCCTCTCAAACATTGAGTTCAGTCATCCTGGTGCCAATGATCTCCTAAAGAATGGAGCAATATCTGTAGCCCGGTAACTAATCCCAGGTAATCGATGTATGTGGATAAAAGCATGGAAGAAGAAACCCTTAATGAGGTATTGAAAATCTGGATGTGGGCAAGGGAGCAGGCATCACAGTGAATTCTGGAAAAATATGTGCAAACAGAGATGGATTAGAACGACAGCAGAGAGAGAAAGTATACAAGGAACACTAGACAATGTGTGGCATGTCACTGGTGATGACTCAGTTTGGAAGAGCACTATGAACAGTTGCCCCGCTGAAATCAAAGAGGTGAAGGAACAATGGAGGCAATCAAGGGCTCGTCAATCCCTTCAGTATAGTTGACAAAGACCATTGTAGGTACTCTTCCTCTGGGTCATCTGTAACTACAGATGTAGAAAGGATGTCTTGAAGGCAGACAATATGTGTCACAGGGAGACAGGAGAAATTTGTCAAGAAAGACTTAAGAAGGAATGACTGTGAAAGAAAAAGGACTTCTTTGACAGGTTGCCCAAACTTAAGCTGAAGACATGGGAGAAGACCAACAAAGTAGTGAAGTTAACCCCCCACGGCTAAAGGAAATGTCATAAATATCAAAGCCAGGGACATAGCTTTTCAGATCTTGGTCAGTCACAGCTTATTTCTAAGCCTATTAGCATTGAAGAACTGATGACATATTCTCAACCCAGTTCCTCACTACCTTGGTACGCCTGATGGATATATGGCTAAGGACAAACAAGGCTGCACCAGTTCACTATCTGACTAGCGATAGACCAGATGCTACCTTGCCCACCGCAGCTTCAGGTGTGCCTTTCATGAAGATGGCAATGCACACTTCAACCTTGAAGGGATTGCCCTCAACATCAGCTCGTCCCAGCTATCACCGTCGAGCAAAACTATCTTGATACCCTGGCTTCTTGTCTAGCTTTCTTGATGGAATGTCTTCCTTTTACTTTGAAGTCACCATTACAGTCCTCGCCAGTGAAACAATAATACCAAGCAATGTTTCACATATCTTGGTCCAAGGGGTCTTGTGAAGGTCAGATATGTTAAGAAGGCGCCGTTTGCTCCGCCTTCCAGTGTCAAAGAAGCTGACCAAAGGAGCCAACGTGTGAGCAAGAATAGCAAGTGAAAAAAGTCCACTGTCTGGTGAGTAAACCACGGCATTCTTGTATCCCTTTGGCCTTAGCATGAACAGATAGAGAACACCCGGCTATCTGTCTCTTCTTGAGTGGATCTTAAGCAAAAATTTCCACCTGCTCAACAGATTCTCCATCTTCTGCACCGACTAGCTGATATGCTACAACTTCAACAAGAAGAACCACTCTTCTCCCAGCTATCTCCTTGCTGCTTCCTTACTGCCCAGACACAAGCATTATGTTGAACATTAGACTCTTGTCTCGTCATTTTGAAGGAACAATCTTAAGACGGCCGCTTCCTTGTACTTTTTTTTTTTTTTTTTAGTTACACCTTCCAAATATTCTGTCACTATTACCCACGACGAAGGCGCTCTTTGTGTCTTGGTGGGTGTGTTCTCGTACATATCTGTTGCAGACGACATCGGGTTTCCTGAACCTAGCTTGATCAGAGAACCTTGAGACAGATACTCTTGAGAATGGTTAGGTCAAGTCCTTCAGTGTGAAAGTGGCAACTTGCCATCTTCATGAAAGAGTCACACCTGAAGCTGCGGTGGGCAATGTACATCTGGTAATCTGCTAGTCAATAGTGACTGGTGTCAGCCTTGTTTGTCTTAGCCATATAATCCATCAGGCTCCAAGGCAGGGAGGAACTGGTGTTAGAGATATGGCATCAGGTTTCTGCATGCTAATAAGGCTGATAAATAAGCTGTGACTTGACCAAGATCTGAAAAGCTATGTCGCCTGGCTTTTTGATATTTGATGACATTTCCTTTAGTCCGTGGTTAACTTCACTACTTGTTTGTCTTCCCATGGTCTTTCAGCGTAAGTTGTGGGCAACCTGTCAAAGAAAGTCCTTTCTTCACATCATTCTTCTTAAGTCTTTCTTTAACAATTTCTCCTTCTCCCTGTGATGCATATTGTCTGCATTCAATACATCCAGTTCTACATCTGGAGGGTACAGATGACCCAGCGAGGTACAATACAATGGTCTTTGTCAACTAACTGAAGGATTGACGAACCCTTGATTGCCTCCATTGTCGCTTGCATCCTCTTTTGATTCACGGGGAACTGTTCATAGTGGCTTTCCAAACTTGGCGTCTCCCATTAGACATGCCACACATTTCTAGTGTTCCTTGATAATAACTTGCTCTCTCTGATGTCGTTCTAACCATCTCTTGAGGCACCAATTTTTTCGACAGAATTACCTGTGATGCCTGCTCCCACTTGCCCCACATCCCGATTTCAAATACCTCTTAAGGTTTTCCATGCTTTTATCCACAGGACATCGATTACCTGGGATGAGTGACCGGGCTACAATATTGCTCTCCTTCTTTAGGATATCCTGGCACCAGGAGACTGAACTCAATGTTTGAGAGGACACATCAAACCACGGTCAAGCGAGCATAATTAATACCTCCAAAACTGAAGAACAGGGATGCCATGTCACCCATGCCCTTTGATAAACTGCAAAGTTGTTTTTGTCTTCACTTATACATCACATGAACACAAGGTCAGCATGCGCATGAATGACCTCCAGAATGGGGCAGTCCTTTCCTCCTTTCTCCAAGTGGACTTCTCACAAAATGCAAGGTAATCTTCAAGGTATTCAATGACAACTGCCTGAAGAAGGCAGCATCAAGGTGTTCTTGCAGTGGGATGTTCAATTAGTGCAACGTGCTTCGGCAGCTACAAGCAGTCAGCAGGCAGATTCATCTCGCGAGTGATGAGAACTTCAAGTACAAACGCTCAAGCCTCAGTGACTGCTTGAACACCATATGATGTGGTATCGCTTTTACCATAAGGACCCTTTGGACGGCCTGTTTGTGGTGAGATTTGCTTCAGGATAATTTCCGCATACCCTGACCCAGCCTCTGGTGGTCCTATCTGTTCAGCATAGTTCATTATTGGTGTGGATACAGTTTCCAATTAGAATGACAATGCTTGCTGTACTCTGTATGATTTTCCATTATGGGGCCATTCTCCGTTAAAATTGTTTCAAGTTTGGTCTCCAAAATACCGCAAATATCACATTAGGAATTGCCGAAAATCATTGAAATCGTAACTTTAATATTCTCAGAACACGTCACAATGCATGGGTGAGCTTAAAATATATCCGATTTTTTAGTACTATTGCCTAACGTTAACACTTAAGTAACGTACGTCGTACGGTAAATCTGTCGGGCCTTTTTCTTAGTCGTGCTGTTCTTGATGAAAGTACGTGCTTCACCGACTTAGCCTCTAACGTTCTCAGTATTACCTTCATACCTCAAAGCACTGGTGTGGTATCGACTCTTTGTATCACACCATATTGCAAGAGCGTAGCAGGAGGATGTACGTATCTGTCGCGGTATGACCGTAATAGGAGGGGATTTCTTTCATTACTAGGGCTGGAATTGTACGTTGAAACCATATTTTTATGCAAAACATGTATAATATAACATTGACATCTTCTCTATTTAGTCACATATTGGAACATAGGTATTCAGTTATTTTTTAGCAATTTTGTAATCCATTCGAATTATCGTACGTATCTGTCTGCAATACTGGCGACATGCTCTCAGAGAACTCTTCCGAAAATTAATAATCCAATATTATCATGTTTTAAACTTAACAATTAGTGCTGAAGAGAGGCTGATAAAATGCAATGCAATGCTGTGATATGCCTCTTGAGTACGGCAGGGACACTTTTAAGAACGGATTGGGCTGCGACATGGCGAAAAGCAAGAATTATGCCAGCTTTAGCCTTATTGCTTGATATTTGCTCATCTGGTTACAACATCTAGTCCGAATCATTTTGAACATAACTCCTAAGTAATATTTTATATTCATAAACATCATTCTTAAATGCCAAAAAACAGCTTTAACTGTGCATGACTTGTGAGCGACACTAAAAACGACTTTTTGACCACTTTATCGGAGAATGGACCTAAATGATCGGCATGGCCTTCAGAAAACGCCAAGATCTAGTGTGATGATTGTGTATTGCTGGCAACTTTCCTCGGTAGCTTTCTGGCTCTCTTTCAACAGCTTCTCTTACACTTGTATTATGGTGATAGGCGCCTTAATGGTTTGATAGTAGTCATTGTTTGGGCGTGCAATATGGGGTGGGGACTCAGTTGCTGAGATGAATCCAGCAAAAGCCGACGCTTGCTGTGCACCTTTACTACTCACTATTCGACATAACGCCAGACAAAAATACACCTTTAGCGCTCTTGAAGTGTAATCTCATTTTCAGAGGTTGCTGGAAGATTTGCATATCCATATTGGCCCCTTTTCTTTGTATAGAATGGTGGTAAACGCTGGCGAATCTAGATGGAGGGAGCGTTCTTTCGTCCTGGGAATGGAAAGTTGGATGCATACCGCAGCTGGATGTGCCTTCAATGGCTTCCTGGATAATGATATCGAGACCCAGCTGCAATTATGGACATATTGCCTTCCCGTGGATTGTCCTGTTAAGCTCTTTGTCAAAGTTATCCCATTCCGAATGGAAGCGAGTATTGTGTGGAGCCCTTCACAATCTTGGGTGTGAGTAACGAAGATCTCTGCTCCAATACAGTACCACAGCGATCTCCAACTCAACAGCATCTATTAGCGAATGGGAGTAACTGCTTGCTTCTGAACATATGAACGTAGTGTCATGCAAATAATAACATGTTTTTGAAGCTCCATTCAGCATTATGACAGCCCTGCAATAGATCCTGTCCATAGAGGAGTATCACCCGTTCAGATGTTCCAGAAGAGGCTGTTAGGCTGACCACATGGCACTACCATAAAGTCCTCAGAAAACTTTGCAGACAACTTGGTATTACTCCCCATCTGTCACTTCTAAATCACTGCAGTGTGGCCATGGAAGCTCCTTGGACCTTTATATGCCTGATAATGATACCTCGAAGGAGCAATGCCACATCTTTTTCCTGTATCCTTTGGAGCTAGTTGATATGCCTGACTGACACTTGCTTCTTCGTAGTAATGTCAGAACTATAACCAAGGTAAAATGGCATACCTTCCTGAGGCCCACCTTTGTGAAAACAAGTTTCTGACCAACACAGTGCTTTTTCAGCCTTCCTTCTGAGCTTTTCAGCTCTGTATTGCGGGTTTGGGAACTGTGTTTTATCTAGTTCTGGCCACATATATCAGTCTCAATGAAGACATTGAACTACTTTGTGGCCTTTAATCAAGATGTCCTCATATATTTTGCCGTGCTTCTAAATGCTAATTCATGTGCTTCTCAAGGCTTGTTGATTGGATATGTTTTCTATACACTTCTCCAATACTCTGGATTTGTGATGTACTCTCCTTCCTGCCTTACGGTGGTACTTTGCTTCACAAGCAAAAAGATCATTTAACCTTCAATTCTGCGGAGAAGCCAGTGGTGATGGTTGTCCTGTGCTATTCTCCGAACTCGTTTGCCACCCATCGCGTTTCAAAGGAGCTGTGCCTGAGTTGTGGCGAATGTTGGCTGAGTACATGGATCTGCCTCTTTGTTGCAGAAGATGCAATCTGGGTTAAACTATATGTTCTCTGTTGCCTTTGAGCGAGGGGGGGTGGTGGGGTTGATGAACTCCGATGGCGCTTTGATGTTGAGGGCCTTTCTTCAGTGGCGCAAGACGGTCAACGATTTTTGGTGAACTTCTAATAGCACCCCCGATGGTATCCATGGAATGGTTGTAGTTCCTCTGGAATGTTGTTCACCACATCCTCCATTTTTCATGTAGGTTTTATGCTTCGCGCGCCGCGACGGTCTCTGATCCGTTGTGAGTTTGGACACCCGCTCCTGTGGGTCATGTAAGTCTACAAATGCAGGAATGGCACGGAAGAATACAAATTTCTTGGCTTCTTCGTGCAGGGGCACTTTCGGAGGGCTAGTGTCTTTTCTCTTAGCTCATATTGGACTGTAAATAAGGTCCCTTGGACCTAGATGAAATTGGAAGGAATATTATAATATTAATTACATTATATTATATATGTTGTGTGTGGGTGTGTATTTTATGTGTGTGTTGTGTGTGGCGGGACGTGCGTGCGCGCGCGTGCGTGTGTATGGAACAAAACATATACCTCACTGCAGAGATATCAATCTTATCTATCATACATTCCAGATGCTCGCTGCAGTGAATGTTCTTGTTATTATTATGTGTATTGTTTGCCGCGCGATGCACTGTAATGGGAAGGCCCCTGTGGCGGCCATTTTGAATTCCATTTTGAATTTTTTACAAAAATGGTGTTAATACAATTATTTAGGCACAGATGTTTTCATGCTAACCTGAACTTTCATCTCAATGAATCTTCATGACTATTAAGTTCCTTGTTCTTGTTTTAATGTTTTAGTGAAAAAATCCAATATTGAACGCCATTTTGGACGCCGTTTTGGATTTTGAAAGTGGGATTGAATTATTATACGCACGAATGGATCCATTGTGACCTTAAAATTTCATCTCATTGATCTTATTGATGAGTGAGTCATGGCTCCCCTAGTAATAGGCATGTTAATGCAGGTTTTGGCATTGTTACAATGACAAATGGGTATTTCCCGCAAAGGACTGAAACAGAGAGAGAGAGAGAGAATAAGAGACTGGAGACTAAGAAAGGGCGCCCAACAGTCAAAAGATGAAAGGAGAAGGACACGGATCAGAAATGAGCGAGGAGCAGGGAGAGGGGTGTTGTGGAGTAGGGGGGTGGGGGGGGGGTGTGGGGGTGGAGTGGTGTGTTGTTGTGGGGAAAGAAAAGGCAGAAGGGCAAGGGGATGGTAGGGGATAGAAAAAGGAAAGACAAATTAACAGGTAATGAAAAGGGAGTCCGTAATAGAAAGACAGAAAGTGTAGGAGCCGGGAGTGGGAAAAATCAAAAGAGGAGTGTGGAATGACGGTAACTCTAGCCGTAGGGAACGTGGGAGATAGAAAGGGACGTTGGCGAAATACGTGAGGCCTTGTGGGGTGGGCCAGGAAAAACGCGGTCTTTACATAACTTCCAGATTGTTATACACAATTCAACAAATATACAAGTAGTCGTCTTGCAAACTATCTAAATGTAAACACAGCCTAAAACTACAGACAATTTTTATGCCAGTATCACATCATATTAGACTCAATGTCCTATACATCTTACTGCAGATCCTCCCACCTTGTTAAATTTAGGAAAAAAAGTTTACAACCATTCAAAACTGCATTAAAATATATTATTTATCAATCTGCCTTTTATCTGCAAAGTCCTTTCATGAGCTATTTTGTTATTGACAACTTTGATGGCCCTATTCCAAAATGGTGTTAAGCGCGATTTTAAGGTAAGCAAACGTTTATATGTGAAGAGAAACGGATCGCTTAAGTACCGCAATTCCAAAAAGAAGTTTAACTCCTCCAACATGCATCGAAATTTAAACTAGGTACGGGGCTAGTTTACCCAAGTGATGATTTGATGATTTGGTACAAATAAATTAATTTGTTTTTGCTTTTGTCATATGAACCTGGTAAAAAATGCCACTGCTGTATCTAACATGTAATTTAGTATTTATAGTCTAAATGCCGTTCCTCTCGTTGTTATCGCTATTACTGTTGTGATTCTTGAAGATGATGATTGAAGATAATGATGATGAGGAATGATGATGATTGGTTGCTGACGATAGGATACGATTGTGTCATTACATTTCCACCCCATACGCCAATGATGCCCTTGAATCCTGTTTCATTATTAATCCTAATATTATTTTGCTTAATTACATTATCTTGCAATTTTAATTAGTGTAATTTTCCACTATACACACCACCACTTAAATGGTTCTCATCACTTTTTTTGCGAGTATAATCCAATATACAATGTGTTTTTTGCTTATACTTTGCTTATATTTTTCCTATTTCCCTATAATGTTTTAATATCCTGTCAAGCGCAATGTTCCCATTCCCAGTTAATTCTTCCAATTTGGCTACCCTCCTGGTAATTTACCCGGCGTGCCTAAATTTGTCTTATTGTAGTTTCTACTTGACATTTTTTGTTACTCTCGCTCAATTCTAAATGTGGTTTGTTGTATGTTGGCATGACAAGGTTGGAAGTAGAGTCCTTTTTACAGTCTTCCTAGTTATGCATTGCTAATACGTGCAAGTATTTGTTATACTTAAGTGCAATGCTATAGTTGATTTGCTAGTCATAATATAGAAATGAATATTTTAATACTTACTATTGTTACTCCTATTTGCCACCTACGGAATATCAATTTTCTCACTTATTGTTGCCCTTTTTAATTTATTATCATATTTTCATGATCCTTTTTGATTTGTTTAATATAGTACTATGGACGAAACAATGTAATTAATGAGTCAAAATTATCTTGAGACATCACATAATGTATCCTGTTACATCATGTAATTTTATCTTATCATTTGTTTGTATTTTTACGGATATTAAGATTTTGGTTTACGGAATTGGGTTTTGGTTTTACTTGTACCGGTGATATATTTCCCTTTAACCATTATGTTGATGATGATGATTTAAATTTGCTTTATTTTGTTTTGATACACATTAGATTACAATCGCTGCTTAGTTACATTTCAACCCTTTTCA
>JAMKCH010022675.1:0-20810 GCA_023653785.1 Ophioderma brevispina | reverse complement strand
GGGTTAATATGTAATTTGATCACTATATTGGCCAGAAATCCAATATGGTTGCCCAAAATCACATATAATTCGTTAATTAGTATACCTATTTATTACAGAATCATCTAGAACACATAAGAACATGTGCTGTAGTGTTAAATCTGTTACATTGAACACGCTCTGCACTTTCTTTGAACATTCTCTAGACGCATTTTGAACACATCTGGACGCGTCAAGTATTCTGTCTGGAGTCATATTCACGGTCTATACCCTATACCTATGCATTAGGCCCCCCAAGGACGTGAACTCGATCAATGTCCTAATAGAACCAGAGAGCCAGGGGGTAGGACACATCTGCTCGATTTTGGGCATTGGGATTTCCAACGGTAATTTGGGGACCTGCTACGTGCATTTCCTATGGCATCTCGGTCCCCGGTCATTAAAAAAAATCATCTCTTAAACCTTTGTTCAAAAGATCTTAGTAAGATCATGATAAATTAAGAAAAATTATTGCTTCAAATCCGTCGGGGTTAGTTGGATTAACCCCGCTGCAAAATATTGTACTTTCCATAACGTATTTATGATTTAAAAGGGATTAGCAGCGATTTGATAATCCGAAACATAGAAAAAATCATAAAAATCATATTTTTGTATTTTTGTTCTGGCATGGATATGTCAACATACCCTGCAAGGGTTTTGGCTTGAAATCGGTGTATTAAAAACAGGCAGTAGTTTTTATCTGATTCTGTTAATTTCTATACGTGCGTATCAAAATTCCGACTTGAGATCAAAACAGCCTTTCTCGGTGAATATCCCATATTTTAGCCGTATATTGCCACCATGATCAATACAGTTTGACCTCAACCACAAACATTGAATCTTTGTTTATTCTGTGCTCGTGTAAACCACAAGCAGTGTTTATTGTAAGATTTTGAGATGTCCTCCCCTGTATGTTTATTTGCAGGAGAAGGGAATGACACATTTCCTCAAATACTTCATTTTTTCACTATTTGGTGTTGTTTCTACATTAAAGCAGTTGATAAGGAATTGTACACACTTATCCCTGATTTTATAAGTTTAAAAATTTTTCTTTTTTTGATTTTTCCACATTTTTCGATTCTCGCGCAATATCGCTGCTAATCCCTTTAAATATTCCTGACCAGGCCTAGTCTTTAGTCAAGTCTTGTGTGTAACCGTTCGATAGCGTAAGAAGCCGCCCTCCTACCGTTTAAGTCTTTGAACATACTTGCATCTGGAAGTTGGTGCCGTTTTGAATTTGCTGTTGCTGTCAAGTTGGCATGTCCTACCCACCCCCCCCTGCAGAGAAACACAACGAGAATCTTTGCCAAATCCAGACCTCTGCGGGGGGGGGGGCAAATAAGTTGGTCATTTTGTGACCATCAATGGGATAGAGTTGATACCTGAATATTTGAATCTCTTGTTGGCACCTTTAAGTATAAACCACACATTAACACACCAATATTTGAAAACAAAGACAAACCTAATTGTGTTGAAGGAGCAGCTATTTTATTTTCCTCTTTGCACTGCACACAAAGAGCACAATGCACAAACATACCACAGAGCAAAATTTAAAACATTCCCCAAAAAGGAGTGATGGGATGCTTGCAAGTCAATTTTTGAATTGATTACGAAAGTAATGCAGTAGCTCCATTGCTTGACAAAAGCGTAACCATTTTACGTGTACATTTCTCATATATCAAATGCAACATGAAAACTTATTTGAGATACCACACAGAAAATGCCTCTCAGCTGCTAAATTACACCACAGAATAAAATATTGGACCAAAGGTAAAGGGTAGATGAATTTGGATGCTAAGTTTTGTAACCCTGCCCCAGATTCTAAAACCTCATGAAACAGCTCTGTAATAAGATACTGTGTGACATATTTGCATCAAGCCCTCATAACATCACAAACATGAGACTGCTTATGTAGCAATAGCTCCCTTGTTTTTTATATCTCGATTTATAGGTAGATGCAGCTTTACAGTTCACTAAACCCTGGGCTTTGCTTTGGCTCCAAGCCTCTTGATGTCGGCAAATATGTAACTTTTATAATAACTTGCAGGGGTTGTCCAGCACCAGAATTATTCAATCCTAAAAACAACCAATACCAAATTAAATTACTTATTGAAACATTCAAAGAAAAATCCCTTATTTTTATTGACTGCAGTTTGTTTTTCACCAAACATGCTCTAATTCTGCAGATTTTTGAAAGCATGCTTTTGTTTTCTATAGCTATGTTTAAAAATATTGACCTGACAGGTGGATTAACGTCTCAACTGAATGTAGTAGTTGTGGTGAAAATACCTGAAATAAGTTTGCTTTATAATTATTGTAGCAAAATAAAATTAACATTTTTAAACATCCAAGTTGTTTTTAATTAAGTGAAAGCAATTGTAGTATGGGTTATTTTAAATATGTTGGAATATTTTCTATGCTGAATATTCCCTTCAACATATGCTATTTGTTCCAAATGTGTTATATCACAGGGCAATTTGCAATTGATCTAATATGCATACAAGATGATGCAAGTTGAACCATCTCAAGTACTTATAATGGGAGTAATCAATCCTTAACCTTTTAACTTTGGTAGATTCTATAGTGTAACTCCTAAAAGTCAGTTCACTTCCACTACACTCCATTGCTGTGAAATTTACTGCAATGTTCCGTCACTTCCGCTGCACTAGTACTCCTAATCAATTTACTGCAGGTCAACCCAGGTCACAGGTTGCAGTACGTATGTTGCAGTAAACTTGTTAAGGATTGCAGTAAAATTGGTGTGCTGCACCCCACTGCATCTTGATGCATCGCCAGGTAAAATAATTTTGACTTTGTTGCAGTACTGCATTGCGTTGAAGCATAATGCAAGTGATTGCAGTAATAATTTTGGTAGGTTGCATTGCAGTACTGCACTGTAAATGCAGTGAAGTATGAACGGACCTTAAGTCAGTTGACTTTTGAGATGGCTTCACAAATGAGATGGCATCCCATGTGACAGGAAGTCATCTTAAAAGACACTGACCTAAGACTAGGCTTGTTTGGACTCAACTGAATATATTTTCCCTGCTGATTTTGGATATGGTCATAAAAATACCTAATTTAGACATCTTTCAAAAAATAAATTGCACTCTGAAGCAGTATTGCCACCTGCAGGCCCAGGATGTTACTAGGCAATATTTGCTTCAAGTGAAGTCCATACATAACCAAGAACTTTTGACTTGGGTTTTCCAGGTCAAACTTATTACAGAATGTTTTGGTATACAGCTTTCCTACTATTCTTACAAATATATTTAACGAAAGTTTGAAAGTGGCCAACCATTGTAAGCTACATACCCCCTACATCAGTAGTTGTTTGACTTGGGAAATGATCATCCAAAATCAGCAATTACAACCTAAACTTTGAATGCAGATTATTTTTAAGATAAGAAAACACATTTCATTAGGAGCGGTAATTATATTTTCAGGAAATATGTTAATTGAAAATGGTTGAGAATACAAATTTAGGAATGTACACACATTACAGGTTGCATTAAAAAAGGACATGAGAAGATTTTCTGATGATACAATTTTCTTCTTTAAAGTGACATGAGGCGATTTTTTTAGGATAGCAATTTCTCTTCAAATTGCACAGACCGCTTGTAGACCACCTACCAAGAACGTGCGAGGTTTTATTGTGGACAAAACAAGTACAAGAAAACATCAACGCCTTGTTTTGAACTTGCCTGACTATCGTTCGTAATTGTCCCCATAGAACACGGACTTGATTCGGCTTATTCACTCAAGGTGTGATCTAATACATTGGAAAGCAATTCCAAATATGCAAACCCCGGGTTCGAGAAAAATTGGGGGGGGCGCTTCTTTCTGAAATCTCCTCATGTCTCTTAACTGGCACTTGATTGGTTAACACACCCACCGAGAGAACGTTCCTAATGTTTATTGACAAAAAAGTAGGAAAAATGTAAAACCCTTAGTTTTGAACTTGTCGACTTTCCTAATTCAGCCCTATAGGAACATGCATAAATTTCCTCTGTCGAGACATGACAGAAAATTTCTAAATATTATTTTTATTTCATAAAGCTGTTTCAGTATTTACCTATGTTATGGATCCATTTCAAATATGCAAAAAAACCTGGTTTCAAACAAATTGGAGATGCAATTTTCTGGAAATGTACTCATGTCTCTTTAAAATACAAACACATGATGCTACATAATAATAGGTCTTGGTCACATGTCTAGAAAACCATATCAGCCACTTTCAATGTCTAGTTGACATGTCTAGCAATACCATGTAACAGGGTGTATTGAGTCAATCCCATAAATGCACCAGTTGGGGAAATTTCACTTCAATAAGATCATGTGATCCCACAAAAATTCTATTCTTAACACAAAAAAACACTCATCAAGCGTTAGTACTTTGGGAATTTTTAGCATGATCATGAAATGTCTTGTGGTTCTTAAACTTTTGTAGCACTTTTAATCCCTAAGTACTGACATGTGTTTAGTTCAGTACAGTATAGGAACATTGCAAAACATCATGGGGTTGGTTCAAAACACCCTCTGAGCATATAATAATCACTTTTCAAAAAGACAACTTTCTAGGTTTACCTCTGAACACTGAACATAACAAGTAACTTGAGATGATCTTACCAGTTAACTGATGTAGTTAACAAAATGGTAAGGTCCTGTATATCTGTCTGTCAGGTTTGATTGCTAGGGGATATAACGCAAAGTAAATGAATATGTTCAACTCAATACATTTTCCACTTTTAATAAAGTCACATGAACATTGTTTATCTCTTTCTTGGTATTATTTGCATGTTGAAATGTGTAGCTACAAAACAAAATGTGAAAAACTGGCTGGTTTTGAGAATATCACATGAATTTGGTGTTAAAACCATATAACAAGTTTGGACAGGGAATAATGAATGTTGCACACAGTGAGAGGAATACATACAACATGAATACAAGAATAGGGATATCATTCAAATCAAGGAATACTGGAATAATTAGGCTGGAATACTACTTTTTTCAAAATGTACTATTGATGTGCTATGAAAATTACTTGCATTATGATGTTGTATTTCATATGGGATTATACTTCACATTTTTCCAAATACCTTTTGTAACACATTTAGTAACAAATAAACTTAACTTACAATTATATAAAGCAGTTCCATTTGCCTCAAAAAACTTGGGCTGTATTTTTTCAATATTTGGCCATACATAGTTCAGGTGAATAGCATTTCAAATGCTTTAACATCAAATGACCCACAAACAAATCCACATATCTACTTCATTGGTGCAAAAATTTGATCTATTGATTATCTGTAATTTAAAAGGGGAAAACACAAATTTACTGAAAGACAGGGTGCACAAGAAAATTTACTGAGCTTTTTATTTTTTCTTTCATTATGGGTGCAAAATATTCATGCATAGGGATAATTGAAGGACATTTATGAGGTATGGTGAAACTTGAATATATGCTTATTCTAGGGTTTCAGTATTTTGTGTATGTGTGTAATCTAGGGTGTCAGTACATTTGAAGAGTAAGAATAAAATGCACTCGTATGTTTACATGCATTTTTTAAAATACATCAAAATGCTTTCACCAAGGACATTTCTTCACTTAAGTATTTGTCGGAATGCAAGCCCATGTATCTTTGACCTTGGATACAATGCCAACATTTCTTTACTGACTGAAGCTGTTGGGTTGAAATGCATGCAAGAGCAAAACTAAAGAAATCACTCTGGGTTTTGATAAATTTTCACAGTTCAGTCAATGTTATTCGCTCCATGATTTGATTCTCAGACTTAATGGACTAGATTCCTGCATCTGCTTAGCACCCCTACAAAAGTCCACCACCACCTGCACTCCTCAAGTTTGCACTAAGTTCCTAATTACATTTTTTTTTTTTTTTTTTTTTTTATGAGGTATGGTGAAACTTGAATATATGCTTATTCTAGGGTTTCAGTATTTTGTGTATGTGTGTAATCTAGGGTGTCAGTACATTTGAACAGTAAGAATAAAATGCACTCGTATGTTTACATGCATTTTTTAAAATACATCAAAATGCTTTCACCAAGGACATTTCTTCACTTAAGTATTTGTCGGAATGCAAGCCCATGTATCTTTGACCTTGGATACAATGCCAACATTTCTTTACTGACTGAAGCTGTTGGGTTGAAATGCATGCAAGAGCAAAACTAAAGAAATCACTCTGGGTTTTGATAAATTTTCACAGTTCAGTCAATGTTATTCGCTCCAGGATTTGATTCTCAGACTTAATGGACTAGATTCCTGCATCTGCTTAGCACCCCTACAAAAGTCCACCACCACCTGCACTCCTCAAGTTTGCACTAAGTTCCTAATTACACTGCGTTTTGTTTTGCACAAGCATGTGCAAATACTTCAAAATTTGGCTAGGAATAAAAACAATTGCAAGAATTCCTTAACATTATTTACAAATATTTCTCTTATATCTTCATATTTAAAATGAATAATCATTACACTGATTAATTTGTACATTACTTTCATCAGAGAACATAGAACAATAATAAAATGACCATGTAAATAATCAAAGACGTCTGCATTTGCTGTTGGTATTAAAACCATTATCTGCATACACGATTTGGTCAGACCTGGTTAGGTGTGTATAAAAATGCAGTCAACATGTTTTCAACAGCCAACTACTGGTAACTATGCAGAAATACCAAGTATTTCTTCAGATATAGTACTTTTATCTTCCTTGAATTAGTGACGTCAGTGACAGTGTGAAATGCAAAAGTCAGCACTAAATCACGAGCGCTGATTCAAAGCGCCGACTTACGCACGCGCCCATATAAAGGTGGTCCGAAAATACGCAAAATAACTGTTTGAATGCATTGACATCACTGACTCAAGGAAGGTAAATGAAGTATAGCTTGTGGAGAATTACGCATTGTCAAAACTTGGCACGGTATATTGCTCGTAGATGAGTTCCAGCTCATGAGCATTCTGCTCTCCAGAAACCTAGGTGCTTACT
Organism: Ophioderma brevispina; assembly: GCA_023653785.1. Classification (NCBI taxonomy): domain Eukaryota; kingdom Metazoa; phylum Echinodermata; class Ophiuroidea; order Amphilepidida; family Ophiodermatidae; genus Ophioderma; species Ophioderma brevispina. The sequence goes on along the minus strand of JAMKCH010022675.1, from coordinate 13,788 downwards.
GTAAAGCATCAAATATCATACCATGTAACAATGTCTTATCAGTACTGTATATAGAGTTACATATTAGTACATGAAAAATTCTTGTGACTTTCTTAAGGATTCAAATGTCACTTATTATGCTGTGAGCATCCAATCTCAGATTGACTTAAAGGTGCATTTTGTGATTCCAGCACCTCCTATTTTATTCATTGTTCACTGGATATCCTTGAGAAAAGAAAAGTTATCCCAAAATTTTAGTTGATTCTGACCTTGCAGTTTTGTATTATGAGCAAATGCTCATTTTCCACAGTCCCATAGGCCATTATGCTGTAATTACGATCCGTTTACGGACAGAAAATTCAAAATTGCAAATTTCTTACAGATACGACTGAATTTGCACGTAAGGTACACATGGATTACTAATGTCAACGGTCCAGATGATATAAAAATCTCAACTTTTTTTAGGTAAGTCGAGGGGACGAGGCTGTGGATCACGAAATGCCCCTTTAATACATTGATACAACCTTGGAGTAACCAATCAAAATAGACCATCTATCTATGATCATTTATATCTTTATGTACCTTCATGCTTTTCTTACCTTCATGCTTTTCTTACTGATTGGTTATTCAATGGGTTATCTGATGTAAATAGCAAATCAAATTGATCAGTATATTATTGCCCGGGGGGTTTTAACTGATAACAGCATGCATAGGAAGTAACCAACTGCTGAGTGACTTTGATTCCAATAGGTCAAATGCTTTAGTAATCTTGGTATTGCAAAAGATAGAAGATTACTGTTACATGCATTGCTTTGAAGTTATATGCTTCAAATTCAGGTGGTCTTGCAACATATGGAAATATACATGGTTGTCTATTGCTCTGCACTGTTGTCAACAAATCACCAAAAGTGGAACTTCCCCCTTTTATGTAATATGGGTAGGGCACAATCTTAAAGTTTTAATTTAAAAGTACCCACCACACTTGACTAGGACAGTGAAACCTTTTAACATCGTGATTTTGTTTGTAATAGTTTCTTTTTCTTGCATCTTTCAAAATATTTCTGACAAAGGAAACTGCAATAGTGGATTCATGATACATAGTGCCACCAGCATATTCCCCATATATGTCTATTTCCAAACTTTTGGGTCAATTTCCACTCCCACCCATGCAGGTTAAGGTTTATTCAATACTCTTACAGCATTTTATATCAGACCTCACAATTGCATGTACTGGGGAAAAGATTTAGCACCTGCAAACCACTCTAAGTGTGTAATCACTTATAACATGATTAGAATAGAATGATGCCATTAAGTTCACCACAGAGACTGAATCAAACAACAGCCTACCCATGTTGGACACGCTGATCACCCGACAGTCGGATGGGTCCTTGAAGTGTGGTGTTCACAGGAAGCCCCCACACACGGACCAATACTTTAACTTTGGTTCGCACCACCCCCTACAACACAAACTGGGTGCGGTTAGGATCCTTACTCATAGAGCTACTACCATCATAACCACTAGGAAGATAGACAACAAGAGATTGATCACATTCAGGAATGTTTGAAACAGTGTGGTTATGAGCCCTGGGTCTTCGCTGTCAGCGACCACAAAGAGAAGGACAAATAGAAAGCCAAATACCAGAACAGGCCCCCTGCGAAAGGGAGCATGGTTATTCCTTACATACAGGGTACTTCAGAGACGATTGCTCGCCTGTTCCAGAACAAAGGCATTCGCACGCATTACAAGCCTGTTAATTCCATCCGCCAAAAACTGGTTGCTCCGAAGGATAAGACCAAAACGGAGCACAAGTCTGGTACTGTTTATCACATCACAGGTGATGACTGCCCTGCTGCCTGTCGGTGAATATGAATGCTCTCTCAAGACCCGCCTGGCTGAGCATAGGAGACCAAGCAGCTCTTCCTCCCCTGTAGCTCAACACATTAAACAGTCCAAACACTCCATCAACTGGAAGGGTGTTAAAGTTCTGGACCAGGACTCCAACTGGCTTAATCGCGGTGTCAGGGAGGCTATCAACAATCGGTGCCAACCCAGTTCACTTAACAGAAACAAAGGGCCGCCACATCTTCCACCTGTATACCAGTTTATTTTGTCACATGATCAAAGGTCATCCAGGTCATGTGACATCCAAGATCAATAACATCTCAGTTTGATAAAGACACAGAGTCGTTGTGTCGAAAGCTCATGTGAGTGAATCTTTTTTGCTGTGAGTAAAGGTTTAAATCCATTTCATCATAGAATAGAGCTATTCACACTGAGTAGATGATCGATCAAATTTGTCACCATTTTAAAGACAAAAGCAGCTGTTTTTTTAATACTAGACACGCACACACACCCTTGTCACTATGTAAATGCTCAAGGTGAAAAGCCTTCTTGTTTACACTAACTGCCTTGGCCCCTTTCTGTTGTACATGGGTTGTGGACTTGCTCATTGAACTCCCTTAACATGATTTAAGCTCTCATCAACAACAAGTTTTGAGCATCACTAGTGTCTTGTTGCACAAGCTATTCATTTGCTACGTAGAGTCTGGGCAATGTCATCACACCCTCCATTAACGTTCATCAAGCCAAGTGGTTTCACCCAGGCACGACAAAATAGCCTCCCAATAGTATAGAATCTGTGACTTGACTCCATTCTACCAGCATGTACAATAGTTGAACACTTCTGAATAAAATGGCAAAGGTGGAGGGGAACAAATGATATGTAAGTCTAAGAAAATAATCTATATTTTATTGCCTGGACTTTGTTATTACTATTGAATGTTCACAAGTTGATATTGACATCAGTGAAATAATTTCTTAAGACACCATCAACAGACCCTTTTTGTCTTGATTCCAACAAACTATTTTTTTCTTAAGTCTATCAATCAAAAAGAACCTGGCTTTAGCTAATGCACTATTGTTTTCATCATCATAGTAACTGCGGCCAGAAACAACATGAACATGTCATGTTTGCCACAAGATGAGAAAATATTCAGCTTGATATACGACCATTACAGATCTGAAAATATTGTCTTATATTTTCTTATGTGTCATCATTATGTGTCATCATTGGTATTTGCATGCCCCTTATGTTGCTATACACAACAATTAGTGGATTTAAAGTGACATGAGGAGATTTTTTTAGGATACAAATTTCTCTCAAATTACACAGGATCGATTGTAGACCACCTACCAAGAACGTTCCGAAGGTTTATTGGATAAACAAGTACAAAAGAAAACAGCAAACCTTGTTTTGAACTTGCCTTACTATCGTAATTGTCCCCATAGAACACCGTGCTTTAACTTTCTGTTGTGTACGACAGAAAGTACTAAATCATCATATTATTACATAAAGATGGCGTATTTGGCTTATTCACTTCAGGTGTGATCTAATACATTGGAAAATCATTCCAAACATGCAAAAAACCTGGGTTTGAAAATAATTGGGGGCGCTTCTTTCTGGAAATCTCCTCATATCTCTTTAAACCAATCCCATAGTTCATTGCACAACAGTAACACTTTCCTTATTGTACATCAGTACTTTATATGGAGGGATAATAATGTTACAGTACAGCAAGGCCAGCTAGGATCATCAAACAAATTCCTTAAGTACATGTTTTCTATGCACACAAAGATAAAGACAGGCAGATCTTTTGTGACTCTGAATGGCTACTGTAGTGCATTTATCTTCGAGTCAGTGACGTCAGTGCGTTATTCAGTGGCCACAGTAATAAATCGCGAGCGTTGATTGAAAGTGGTGTCATACACACATGTGAGTTTAGAGTCAGCACTTAGAAATACCTTCCTGACCGTGATGACGTCACTAACTTGTGGAAGATAAATGCACTATAATATGGGGTCACAAGACCTCATTAATGTATAACTTCCTCATTGTAATGCATTACAGGATTGCTTTAACAACCTTAAGTATCAACAGAATTTCTCATCTATACTATATTCCACTGCTGTCTGGACTAGCTCTCATTTATGTGAAGGTATTGAAAGAGCAACACAGTGGCTTATATTTGCCCAGTTCTGTTGTACAGTTGGGTACAAATCAATGATTCCAATTATAACCCGTTGTTACCTATTTCAAATAATTGTTGAGGTCCATGACATTTGGCACGCATGCATAATAACACCTTAATGGCACTTTTCCAAAAGTCTAAACGGTGAAATCAATTACAGCAAATTTGTTTCATATAACCAATAACAGTCTTGCAAAGTTTTCAATTCACTCACAGAATATTAAAATCTAGTTTTCTGCCAGTTAGTATATAGAAACAACATTGTAAAATACTCTACTGCAATGGCAAAGGCATAACCCTAATCCTAGCCCTACCCCCAAAGAGTGCTTTAATGTACACATGTGGTAGGGTATTCTACATTATTATTTATATCAGGCTTCCGAGTGGTACAAAGATATCTTGGTATTGTACAGTTTCGGTAAAAGTCCCCGGATGCAATACAATATTCTTTTTAATATTGTATCGCATCCAGGCATTTTTAGCGTAGCGTAGACTCGGTGACATGGTCAAGACTCGCAAGTTGGACTACAACACTGTCAACGCAAGGTTTGTTTTGAGTCAGCCTGATATTTAAATAATAATAATAATATTGAATGGCCTTTTTTCGTATCATACAAGAATATATTGCACTCGCTAGAAAAATATTGTACTCGTCTTCGACTCGTACAATATTTTTCTAGCTCGTGCAATATATTCTTGTATCATACTCAAAGCCATTCAATATTATATAAGTATTGTTAACTGATATCAAACTAACTGGTCAGAACTTTATTCACAGTGTAGCTTATACCACAGGAACTCCTTTTCTGCTGTGGCAGTAACAATACACACTGAGCCATTTCCAACACAATAGCTACAGAATAGATCTTCTGAAGTACACCAGTTATTAGGTGTAGAGTGGCAGTTACCTCCAGTGTTGTCAACATAGTGCCCTACCCACCTAATTGGGCTACTTTTGTGCTAACCTTTGGTGTACCAGTTTCTATACAGATAGAAAATAGTGCCGAAATGTTGCATTTGAGGATGGAGTAGCCACACAGATCTGACAGGATTAAGACAACTGCTGGATGAAACTGTTCTTCTATGCAGCAAATACTGGTCTGCAAGTGTACACGCAATGCTAGGAACTCCAGGTCTACTCAGTTGTACCTATGTAGATATTACCATACAGAAAATGGCTGTGTAGTTAAATTGTGCACCAGGTGCCTTCAAATATCAAGGACATCATTCATTAACATTGTGGTCATATTGCTCAGGAATTTCCCACTGCCCACTTATGCACAATACATATATTTTGCATGTAATAATGGCAAAAGACGTCTACTTTGCAGCCTGACCTCTAAAATCAAAAACTCATAAATGAATGAAACACAAAAAAATGTAAATTCTCAAAAAATAATAAAATGATTTAGCAAGCAGTAATGACTCAAAGAATATGTACAAATCTAATTATATTAATCAACAGTAGTGCATTGAATGCAAATAAAAAAGTCTTAAATTAATATTTTATTTGGAATTTCCAGGTACAAGTCCATAAGATAGTTTTTGATTTGAAGGTTGGCAGTAGACTGATTGACTGCTAATTTATCAATAATTTTGGTAATTTAAAACTGCTTCTTGGAGGCAACTGTGTGGTCCCGAATGCTGAATCTCCTAACCTAAACTTTGGTTGCAAATAACTTGAAATTTGCAAGTAATGAATCTTCAAAGTGGCAATATGAGCAGGATCTTAAGTCACTGTAGATCAAGATACCAAAACCCGACTGAAGCAAAATTGCAACGTCATGGTGACATGGTAGTATAAGGTGCGCATTGGCTACAAGATTAAGGATTTGGCAACATCGCTATCAAGTTTCCAGTGGTCATTGAATCTGGCTCCCTCCACAGCTTGGTCCATACACTTAGCCCAATTATTGATCCCTGATTTGTGGTCCTCAATAGATTGTCTGTTTTTTTAGTCACATGATTGTAGTTCACCATACAAATGCAAGACTCTAAAACATTACTTTACAAAGGTCGCACTGGATGGAATGAAGTTGGCTTTGTGTTGTTCGCAGGTCAATGACCTTCTTCACTTTGGTACAGATGCTGGCAAGATTTCCACCATTCATTCACAATCTCCTTTTTATGCAAAAAAAAGGAGAATCAAAGTAAGTAGTCATAATAAAAACATTACTCTGTCAAGCTGAAATAGATGCAGGGAGTCAACAATGCCTTGGGGTTCCACAAATATTTTGTCCTAAAGAATAAACCTTTCAAAGAAACATCGGAAATACGTTTCGAAGCAACACCCCTTACGGCGAGCGTCCTTATCTGCTCACTACATCACAACCAAGCGCTTGCCCAGTGAAGTCCATTCCCCGGCAAATACAAATATGTGGCAAGTACGACCAAAAGTTGAATGTGACGACGCATTAGGATGAAGGATGCTAACAGGTCATCATGGTCGTAAACTTCATTTTGAAAAGTTCTTTTTCTACACATTTAAGTTTTTTACCATATTAAAACATTTTGAAGCTGCCATTTTTAGAGTGGCACTTTGTTACATGGCATGACAGCATATTTGGTTACGATTGTTTGACAGTACCAACTCTATACACCATACGTCCTACCATAAATATAACCATAACCTAAACCCACAATCCCCTACACACTATCCCTACACTATAGCACTAAACCTAATCCTAATCTCTAAAACCTGAACCCAATCCAGTGTAATGGTATTGACTTGCATGGACCCAAAAAAGAATCACTACTTTTTCTCAAGAACACACACACCCTGTTACAAATATGGACCGGCGTCCCAAATAGGTCGTCCGATATATGTAATTGTTCTCGAACCATAGAAGACCAACCCCATATCACTGGACCACACACACACCATCACAAGTGTCAGCCCTAATGCAATCCCCGGCCATACACCATACCCCCGGACCACATCTCCACACCCCCATACCACATCCCCATCCCCGGAGAACCCCTCCTACCCCTCCTAACCCCCAGACCACACCCAACCACCTGACCACCCCCCCAAACCACACCCCCTACCCCAGACCCCATCCCCATAATTCCCAATCCGTACCACAACCACCCCCCTACCCTTAACCCGACTACCCACGGACCATGACCCTCACAACACCCAGACCCCCCCATTCCCTGGGCAACCCCATCTTCCAAGCCCCCACCCCATATCACCGAACCACCCCCACGAACCCTCGCAAGTGTCAGCCCTATGCACTACCCAGACTACACCCATAACCTCAGACCACAACCCCTAGGGCTACATCGCCACAGCCCCCGGACCACCCCAACACACCCACAAACCACACCCAACAACCACCCCCACACCCACAGACCACAACCCCCACACCACAGACCACCCCAACCCCACCTACCACACCCAACACCCACAGACCACACACCCAACACCCACAGACCACACCCACAACCCACAGACCACACCCAACACCGCCCATATACCGCCAGAACCACAACCCCAATACCCCAGACCACAACACCATACCGCCAGACCACACCCCATAATAACCGCCATACCACAACCCCATACCCACGCCTACCACAACCCCATACAACCCCATACCGCAGACCAAACCCCTGACCACACACACCCCATACCCCGACCACACCCCATACCCCCTGCCACACCCCCATACCCCTGACCACACCCCAACCCCTGACCACACCCCATACCCCCTTGTACCAACACCCCATACCCCTGACCCACACTATACCACCTGACCAACCCCCATACCCCTGACCACACCCCATCCCCTGACCACACCCCCATACCCCTGACCACCCCCATAGCCATGGACCCCACCCCATACCCCTGACAACCACCCCATACCCACACAGCACACACACCCACAGACCACACACACTGGGGGGACCATACCCCCGGTAAACACACACAGTCCAAACCCCCCATACCCTGGGCAACACCCATACTGCCAAGACCAACACCCATACCACACCCCAAAATCAAATAAGATCGAGCCACCAAGTTTCAGCCAATGTGTGACGTACAAATCTCCAGATATTTTGTTCACAAGTTGAGTGTCAATGAAAATCATGAAAATAGGTCCAAAATATGCTAATTAATTTTAGCAAATTAGCTACTTACAATGCCTATATACACTGTTGTAAATCGAATCAATTCGAGAATCTGTAGCCCACACCCTTACAACAAGTTTCAGCCCCGTATGACATAAGGATCTTCAGTATTTGTTCACAATAAAAGTGTAAATGAAATCATGAAAATAGGGAAAATATGCTAATTAATTATCGCAAATTAGGTACTTAGAAATGCATATATATGGGGATTTTTTTTTAAAACTCTAATCAGTTCGAGAACCTGTAGCCGCACTTCTACCAAGTTTCAGCCCTGTTGTGGACATTAGATCTACAGATATTTTGTTACAGAAAGAAATGCTCACGCCGACGCCGCCGACACACGGATCATGGTGCCATAAGGTCTTTCCTATCGAATAACCTAATAAAAATTAAAAAGCAAAAAACTAAAAAATTAAAAAAAAAAATCATTGCAATAATTTTCATATATTAATAAAACGTAAACAAATATCAAATGCACCAAAATCGTGGAACATAGCTGTTTTCGTTTTTAAGAAAATCAACAGATATTGGCTATAATCATTTGACTGTGGGATACATCAAATCCACAATTTCTACAAGTTTTTCACAGCGTTTATTGTCCAGAGTTGCCACGGTTGGCAAACTACCTGCTGACATTTCAACTCACAAAGAGGTATAATATTTGATTAACTCTTACGGCTCTTCACTAATAAATCAAAATGTGGCTTGTACTCTTGCTCCCGATTTGTCTGGCATATTCAAAGACTTCTTTGGCCTGGGTTTATTGCGTCAGCCGTTCAGGCAGGGAAGAACGGATCCTTTTGCTCCCCTGATATGCTTGCGCAGATTTGAACTTGACAAAGATGATGATGGGCTTAGAGCTGGAGAGACCTAGTCTCTCTTTGCAAATGGTTGGTGGGATGCCCTCTAAGATGCAATGACATCCCTGTTGGCAAAGAAGGGATGGAAGATTATTAGTTCTGTCAAAGGTTTTGCTGTAATGACAGCATTTAATCAGATCAGATATTGAAACAAGGCAAGTCTCAACCCACTTTTACAATCCCTAGAACTTTGCAGTAAACCCAAAATAAAGGTTGGTTTGTTATACTGTATAAAATTAATGACCATATAAGGAGGGCCCAGCCTCATACCATCTACTATGTATTTCTATTAAATTTCATTAAATATTGTTCTGATGTCTCAAGCCATCTCAAATGCCACCAACAAAGACTTTTGGCCCGAATTGAATGAGGGTAAGCCGGATGATTCATCCCCACAGCACAGTAAATACTGCTGTGTTGAGGATTTATTAGAGTAAAAGGTAATTGAGCAATGCCCTTCCTGATGTCAATCAGGGAGTCTATAATAATGGGAGAGGAAACTCACCCCGTCTGGTGAGGCCTCGGTACGGACTGTCCCTCAATGTTGAGGGCATTGTTCAATTGTTAGTGGACTTGATGAGGGCTTGATACGAGTGGTCCCAATTGGTAACATTTACATGTTCAATGATGCTATTATAAAGATAAAATCTAAATCTAAGATAGTAAAGCTATGTTTTTCTGATAAGTATTGTTTTCTCTCTCTTTTCTTTTTTCTGTTTTTAAGACGATGAAATCGTGATTTTTTTGGATTACTTTCCGTTATGTGTTGCAATCAAGAGCAATCTTGTAGTACTATTCACTAGGTCTACCTAAGTCATTATCATAACCATGAGGCTTTCAACTGCGCGGCGGGCGCTATAACAAGCCAGTTGCTGTTGTGTCAGGGTAAATATAGGAGTTTCACAGGCCTGTGTCAATGTGCTGGGAGGCCCGCTTAAGCTCTCCAGATCCGACGCCCTTGTCGGTTTGAATCTTTTTATTCTACCAGGGTAACCATCCTACTCTCCTAATTGGTTTCTAAGAACGTTTTAGCCCCTGACCAACCGGCCCTGGGACGGTAGGTACTGGTTACACACAGGATACCATACCAGTATTGCTGTGAATGCAAGGTGTATCCGGCCAACCCTCTACGCGGGGACAAACCTGGATTTCAAACTTTGGTTTTACTCCTTTACTAAATAGCGGGCCCTCAAGAAAACCCTGACCTATTCTGACATTTTTTGAAACCAAAATTGACAAATATTAAAGGTGGATTACCCAATTTAAGTAAAAAGTTATCGTCTTGGTAGAATGGTCATCACCCCCAACCTATCTGCAAAAATTTTGCACCGATATTAAAATGGGCACATTTTCACTCATAACCTTCACAAACCAACATCCTTTAAAAAAATTAAAAACCCTAAAATTTCAACAGAAAAATAATAGCTTTCTTCAGATCCCAACATTTTGACCACTTTCTGGTAAAATCTGGGTTTGCTGGGGACAAGACTAGTAGCGATTGGACCACAGCCCTTTAACATTTGAGCAGCTATAGTCGCCATACCGTTAAGAGACCTTGAGTGGGAGGGGGAAATGAAACACACAGCCTAACAGATGTTATCTTAAGTTAAGTTTTAAAGTTGTTCAGAGAAAGCAACAGACTTACCTTTTTACAAATTTCTTTTTCTTCTTTTGATTTTATCATTTGGAATGCATTCAAAAGACTGTCTCTCTCTGATAATCCAACTAATACATTATCTCTGCCAAATCCTTCTCCATAACCTGATTGATGCCTTCACAGTTTCTGTTAAAAAATAATACCAAAGTATGTAAATCACTATGGATTTAATCATTTGTCAGGTGTAGACCGTGTAGTACATAGCAATGGATGTTGTACCAAATATGAACTTGGTAGACTGTGCAGAATTATCACCAATTTCATGGCATGATATTATACGTCATTTGAACAAGGCGAACTCGTATTTACGCGATCGTAAAATATGTCCCCGTCCGATATCGCGATCACTAAATGACCAAACTGCACAGTCCACCTTAATTTTGGCCATCACTACTCGCCAAAAATAATGGTTATACTCAGAAAATTACTCAGAAATCGTAAAATTCAGCATGCAAAAATCCCTGAAAATTCACTAATTTAGTTGAAATATTATAATTTACTCAATGTGCAACACTATTTTTTGAAAAAATCATGTGATCCACATTTAAATTTGGGACCCACGGGGTCTTGAAACAGGGGCGAAAACATTGAATTTTTTACTTATTTTCACATTTTGTCCAAGAATGTAAACAGGGCTGGCAACCCAAAAGAATGACCCACAGTAACAACTAGAACTAAAAAAACTTCACTCCAAAATCTAATCAGGTCGAGAACTTCTCACCCACTTCCTTCCACCATCATTATACACGTTACAGCACTCCCAGAAAATTGTACCCAGGCCTTGCGGGAAAATTTTTTCGTAAATTATGCAATTAGATACTTATGAGAATATTTTACCCCACCCAAAATCTATAAGGTCGAGAACTCATCAACCCGCTTCTTTCCACCAAGTTACATCATCGTAGCCCTCATGGAACTCCAGATAAATAGTCCACAATATGGTCACAATGTTGACATTTCTGTGTAATGTGGACCTTTTTCCCTTGACCTTTCCCCCACCCCCTGACAGACCCAGGGGAGGACTCTGGGGGTATGAATTACATGGTTAGTAGGGGGGTTTCCCCACCTACAATATACCCAAGTTAGGCTACTCTAGCTCATCCAGAAAAAAAGATATGACCAAATGTTCCAGGGTTAATATTTTTATCACAGACATACATACATACGGACATACGGACATACATACGGACATACATACGGACGGAGCCCATTTTATAGTCCCCTCCCGAACTTCGTTCGGCGGGGACAAAAAGGGCATTAAGTGAATATTGGCCGCCATTTTGAAAAAAGCGCCCTCACTCTTTCACCCAGGATGGGGATTTTTTCAGACAACCTGATTTTGATAGCTATATGTATAAGGTTTCCAAAAATAGTGGTCTCCAAAAATCCCCGGGGGGGTGCAGGGTTTCGGTTATGGGCTCATGACCTATCACCAAATGTCACCTCACCCCACCCCACCCCGCCCCTCCTTTCCACCAAGTTACATCATCGTAGCCATTACGGAACTCATACGGCATGCAATATATTAAGGGTTACCATGTTGACAGACATATGACCAGAGTAATCCCTATGTGCCTTCTGCAATTCTTGCAGACGACACAAAAAGTGTAAAATAGTGACGAAAACTGAATTTTTATTGTTGTTATGTCAGCACTATCGGCGACATTTCTGAACATCCGTCACATTGACATGTCACCTCAGATTTTTGTGTTGATGTGTTTTTACATACTGATGGACGTTGAGCTAATGGTGACAATTCGACCATGAAATGCCAATATTTAATAATTTTTATGTAATGACAAAATACTTTATTTTAACTATTTGTTCCAGTAATAATTTCAAAAATTTAATTTTGATAAAATAAGTATTAGAAATGCTCAAAAACCTTGGAAAAGGCTCAACTTCCATCACTTTCAAACCTATTTTTATCTTCTCAACCATATTTTTATATTATTAACTGAGGTAGTTTGGAGCTCTGAAGCTTTGTATAAGTTGTACCTTTTCAAACTAAATATCGTAAAAATGAATCAATTCATATCTCCTCACTAGTAATGGCTGTTGTGTCATATTATCAAACAATATCACATTCCACAGCAGTGTTAAATTATTTGATGTCAGTGGTCAGAGGCTTGGATATCTTGATCTTGGCCTTAACATACAATGACTTTCATAATCCTCGAGAATACTACGTGGTGCACATCTGAGAAATTTCTCATTAGACTCCTTCGTCACTTGACAGCAACTGTATTAGTAGTGGCCCCAATAATAGTACTGGACGTTCGGGCTGGACTGTGGAGATATCAAAGAAATGAGTCATTAAGTCTAAAAATAGCACTCAGTTGTAAAACAGGTCATTTTGATAATCTTATTACTATCCTGATAACATATATCGTTATAAATCACTTTTTTTGCAAATATGTTGTTTCACACTCATACTTACCATCGAGACGCTTCCACTCTTTGGTATGTAGGTGTAGAATAGCTTCTTGAAAATACAATTAATCAAAGGAATTAAAGTTATTGTTAAGAGTTCACCAAACACTTTCACCATGGTTTACATTCAATACCTACAACTAGACAGGTTAGATATAATAGCACCCCGAGAATATTCAAAAACACATTATGTTTTATAAATCATATACTTAAGCCTGTTTCCTTCCAATGTTGATGAAATATATGCATTTTCCCTTCTGAGAAGTGAAATGGCCCCAAAATACCATTTTAGCACCCCTAAAGGAGAAAATGGATCGACCAGTGACCCCAGTCACACCCTGTCGACATGACTCTTCCCCAATTCCGTTTTTGGCCATAGCCCACACGGACCACACATCCCATATCATGCCTGTGGGGCGGGCCGGGAAGCGGGAAGTTCACATTGGAAAGGAATCATGGCTTCAGTTATATGAATTTATAAACAAATGTGTTTTTGAATAATCATTACACTGAACTGATTTCCTTTACACACCATGTTGACTGAAATATATGCATTAAACCACGTTTGAATAATAATTGTCAATCAACACCAAAACTAGCAGACTTAGTCGGAGGTGGAGAATGATATCTCAGAGAGAGAGGCGATAGGATGCAGTCAAAGGTTTAATCAAAAGATCGCCAGAGCACAAACACATG
>JAMKCH010022674.1:0-38200 GCA_023653785.1 Ophioderma brevispina | reverse complement strand
TGGTGTCCTGTGCATCTTTCTTTCTGTGTGTCTGTGATAAAAATGTTGACCCAAATGTTAATCTTAAACATAATTAATTGCTTGTTGTTTCTACATACATCAGCACATATTTCAATGATTAATGTCACTGGGTTATGCCCCACAGATCCTCTAATGGATGGGGTCAACGGTCATCTAAAGGAAATTAGAGGTCAAGGCCCAAAAATGATCAGAATTATAAAATTGGCCTGGTGTATCCCATCTATGGTTTATCAAGTTCATGACACTTGCTAGGAACAACCTAAAAATCATATCTGCCTAACCCATATTTTTTCTATTGGACTTCCCTCACCCCTCTCTCCTGTTTATCTTTATGTATCTCTTTTCTGTACTTCTCCTCATAATCATGCTGATGACATCTGGAACACAAAACTAGCTGAATTCAATTTTATTCAATTTAGGAGTAAAATTTTATTATATATATTTTTAACTACTGTATAATATGAAATTATAAGTTTGCTTGTTGATTTTGTTTTCAGATGCCATATGACTTACCAAAGAAGACCTGGGTGCTTGTAACAGTTCTGGGGTGTCAAAATCCTGGCTTCAATGTTCACGATTGATATTACTATGATTGCATGCTATTTATGGATGTTGCTGGAAAAGTTCTACACTGTTTGCATCACCCATTTTATTTGCCCCTATTCTTTAGAATGTGCCACAGGCCCCCAATTGTGGTGCAATATGGGTGGCATTAGGCTGTTACAGTGCTGTAAATTGTGTATTGTACAGCAGTTGTGAAAGTATGGAACTATCCAAACAACACCTCATGATGGAAATGATCAAGACACACAAGTACAACAACCCAGTGGTGAAGACATACCAACCTGCAACAAATAAATCCATATACTACAAGTTTCCAAGGCATACAACTCACAAGGACATGAAATGAGCAGAATACAGCACTTAGTCCAAATGACCAAACTACAACTCTAATTCACGTACACCAATTACGATGATATATCAGCTCTCCAAGAAATGGCATTAACTACCATCTCTCAAATAAAGATGATGTTGTTGAAAAGAACCCGAACCCCGAAGGGAAATACATGAAAAAACAATGAGTAACATGCTTTTTTTATCTTGGCACAAGTTTTGGGTGGATCTTTTCATATTTTAACATCTTCACTATAATTTCTGCAAGTACTAATACCCCTCTTTAAAAATTAACATTTTGATAGTATGGACGACCGAAGGCACTACCTACTCATGCCACTTTTTGGTCCTTTTTGAGATTTTGGTACCCCAAATCTGTATCACACATAGTTCATAAAACTCAATGCCACTTTCCATTGTAGATTACGCAGAATTTCACTGGATCACATACAACAGAATTCCTAACTCTGTAATTAAGCATTTTTTTTGCTAGTTTATGACCTTCTTTATCAATCCTCATTTGAGACGTATTGATTATGTAGCGATAGGAACGGTTGTTCATTTACAAATGGATTCAAGTTTGGTTGCAATAATTGGAGACTAATGAATTGCAAACCAATTCCATTTCAATTCTTTACCTTAGTCTTTAGTCTCTTTTTAATCAGAGATTTCCCGATGATAGAGAGTGCACTCAATTTTCACACAATCCATGTTTTTTGCATCTACATAATGTTTGTCCATAACTAACACTGTTGTGAAAAACTAAGCCCAAATGGAAGTCCTTCATTATAGAAAATCAGACTTTGTTATAAAATTCCGGACCAGAATTTTTTGTTATTACACGGTATCCTATGGCAATGTAGTTGGCATTAATGTTTACGCATGAAAATGGGAAAATTGGGATTCATTTCTAACTTCAAATTAAGCATTTGAGGGACTAGCTTTAGTTCTAGATGACTATTTTAAGAAATACACACAAAAAATATATTTCAAAATCTCGGAGTCGTCCTTTAAACAGCTTAATCTATAATTTCTGCATGTTCTAATACCTGTCTTTAAAAGTTACCATTGATATTATTGAGGATTTATTATGGATTCCCGGAGAGAAGGGAAAACTGTGTTCATTTTACAAATGTTGCAGAGGACTGATGAACTGCCAAACATTCCATTTCAATTCTTTACTTCAGTCTGTAGTCTGTTTTAATGTCAAAATCCATATAAACCCAAATAACTAATTTTAGTACACACATGCAACTTTGCAAAATAAACAAAACACTTTGCCTGTGTGAAGTGCAATAATACCACTTTGCTACTAGTACGTACAGTGTTAAAGCTTGTTAAGCAGTACTAGTCACATACTATAGGGAACTCGGTTATGTAAGTGTCAGCTATTACTGCTTAATAAGGTGGACACATATTAGACACTGTTGTTGTCAAAGTCAGCTTCTTCCTACATGATGATTATATTGGTGGTTTTTTCATTTAATACCAAAATTACAACCCCCACCATATTTGCTTAGCTAGGATTGGGTGATATGTTCTGGAATCAAACTTAAGCCATCAATATTATTTAATTTATAGCAAAAAATTGTATATTCAATATTCAAGGTAAAAGAGAGTTGCACATTGGTTGTTGGCATTCACAGTATCCCATTGGAATAAAGATTGGCGTAGGCATTGGTGTTGGCAGAATGCTACTCTTCTGGTGGGCATTGGCTTAAGGTATTTCTGTAATAGACAGGGACACAAAGCAGGTTTAGCCCCAAGGAAAGGAAAGAAGTCAGAATCAAGCAAAACACTGAAAGGTAAGGATATGGTGAGAGGACAACTTCAAAGAATATATCCTCCTGCGTTGGCTACTGGTAAAAAGTGGCCCATTTCGTAAGGTGACACACTGACAATTCAGTTAAGTGAAGTATCTATTTTTTCACGCACCAACTATAGATAATAGCATAAACATCAGATGATAACAGAAAGAGTGAAGTTGTTACAAGTAGGCGTTATTAACCTGTCGATGAGTAACCCCTCTTTGCTAAATTGATTAAAGTTGGACATGCGCAAGTTGAGTCAGATGGATAATGCAGAGAAAGGACAATATCCATCTTCTTCATCTAGCCAATCCAGTTGACAGCGAACCAAACATTACATGCTTGAATTACCTGTTTATTGCAATGAAAAAGAACATAATGCAACCACAGTATTTAAAATTACTTTAAAAAAATGAAAACTGAACAGCAATCATGTATAACTTAAAATTTTTGTTCCTGCTTCATTCCCCAATTTTGATCTTGCTCATAGGACTTACTCGTTAAATGGGGGTCTCTTCAGTAGGAATAACCAAAAGCACGGAAAAAAAGTAGCCCTGTTGTAGAAACCATATTTTGACCAAACACTTCCCACCTCAGAGGATTACTCCTTACAGAGACAATGGACATTTGAAAAATAGGTGCGCCCTCAAGATTTTTCAAAATCGATATTTTTGCATGGTTGTAAGGCTTAATATACAAAAGCCCTCACCGAAATGATTTAAGACCAAATCAGCCCTTCCTTGTGGGTAACATAACGATTTTCTAATTTAGCCGTCGCCGGCGACTTCAATTCAGCAGACGACGAAAATGGTGTTTAACACAAGAACAACGTACGCTGTAGGCAGGTTTTTACCAACGCTCCCCCCACCCCCAAGAGCACACAACTGTGATCGGAGTCTATAACTTGTGGTTTTAATAATCAGTGAGTACGAGTCAAAATATTCATGGAATATCACATTTTGTTGAGTAAAGTTATGGAAAACTAAAAAGTTGGACTACACTTACCTAGATCTCGTTACTTCATAATCAATGTTCCCTATCTGTTTTGGGGTATGCTATTTTTATGTGTAAAATATATCTCTGTTCTTCCAATGGCCTAGACTATCATTTGAGAGCAAATTCAAGAAATTTCATATTTTATGAAAATGTGCCAGTGCCGCTTTAAAGGTGCAACAAGAGATTTCAAATAACAGGTGCCCCTAAAAATGTGAAAATTCTGATTTTTGCACTGGTGTTAAGCTTTCTATCCAAAAATATCCCCATCTGAAAGGATTAAAGCAATAATGGCACACTTTTTGAAGAGCGCCCTCAATTTTCAAAATTTGATATTTTTGCACAGTTACATTGGTAATTGTCTAGGAAACTAAACCTGCGAACGAGAATGCTAAAAAATGCGTATTTATCACAAAATAAGCGATTTTGTAATTAGAATTGGGATCCCAGATTGGACTTGATGGCAGAGCTGGAAATGCAACTTTTATGTCCGTCCATGATGAAATAGTGCCACCTCAGGAAAATAACCTCTAACTTGACTTGCCTGAACTATTAAAACAACTAATGGATGAGCGCAGACACGTACATGGCGCTATTTCCCGGCTATTTCACATTGGGAAGGCCGTTTCCAGCAGTCGTTGAATTATTATTGGGGATCCCGATTATTATTCTAGTACAAAATTCCTTCGTTTGTGACACATAGACATTTTCGAGCTTAACCATTCACAAGTATAGTTTACTAGCCAGTTACCAATGCAACCGTGTAAAAATCTCCAAATATTTGAAAAATTGGGGGCGCTCTTCTCTGCTTTAAGCTGAGAAATGTTTCTTTGATACAAAAATTATACTTTGAAATTTTGAATTTCCTATAGGAGCAAATATGAAATTGAGCCTATGTTTTCTATTGAAATCACATTTTGTTTTCATTTTAAATTAATTCTGTAGCCAAATAAAGGGTAGGGAATCTATTGAGTGTCTAATCTATATGAAATCACTACATATTACAGAAAATATTGATGACTTCAAATCTCTCATTGCACCTTTTATGCAATCTAGAATTTTGCAGATCTCGGCTTTTGCGCTCACTATATTCAAAGAATATAACCTGTGGGCCATTCCATAAAAACTTAACATTTTAGTGACACATACACACATACATAAACACATACATACATACACATTCACATACACAACAGATTGCAAAGTGGTCCTGCCAGCTATGCTGCAGGCCAACAAAAAGTGTCCCTTCATTAGGACTACATAGTAACATGAGCTATCTCAAAGTTGCTCCAGTAGGACTACTTTTGGAACCCTACCCACCTCACCTCATAGGACAACTCAGTAAATCCCTATGCAGGAAAACCAAATAAGGTCCCTTGTGCAGGACTACTCTGTAACCTGTTCCCACCCAAAGTTGATTGCAAACCACCCCAAAGGTGAGAAGACCCTGTGAGTGCAGTGTAAGGTGTTCCCACTCTGAGATTAAGCTAAACCATCTATTGGTATTAAACCTGGTGAGCATCTTCCACATGGAGCTGATTCCTCATGGTCTGAATGGCTATGTCTCAACAGAATTAAGGAAATGGATCTGCCGATCTAAGGTTTCTTAGCAGAAGTGGGCCTACCTGGAAGCAGATGAGGACAATACATGGGGGTTGGGAAAAGCACCACCAGACAATGGAATATCTCTTGGTCTGCCCACTATTGGAGCAACAAGCCAAGGACCTGGCAGAATTCAAGGTCAGCCAGGACATTGCCAGAATACCAAGGTAAAGCCAGGACATTGTACCCAGACGTTTGACCCTTCTATGCATGGCTAGTTCATATTTGAGAAGCACCAGTTTTTAAAAGAATCATTCTCTAAGACTAACCATTAACATAAGAAGAGATCAAGATATTTTTAGATATGCAAGTTGATACAAGCAACTATATATATTTGTCATGACCTTTGCATTCTAAAAAGCTATTCAGAGATTTTGTGGGATGGGTGGCCTCTATTTTTGACAAAGCCAGATTTTGGCATGTACACATACCTCCTAAAATAAGGAAATAACCAAAAAAGTAAGGCGGATAATCTCTTCCTTATTAAAAACTTAGAGCAAGATTTGATTTGGAAATTCTTGGAGATCTGCAATTGGTAAAGATTCAGAACAGGTAAAGACAGACAAACTAATCATCATCAATCATATCATCAATCTCATCATCAATCATCATCATCAATGTCATAGTGGGCAGAATGGTGAATGAAAGTGCCTTTGACAAAGTTGTGCCAGTTTGCTTTATGCTAGATTTGCGAAATATGTCAAATCAATTATCCTTGGAAATAGTGTATGGTTGCTGAGTTTACTTCCATCCACATTGGTGTCCTCCAAATGGAGACCAGAATAGTAGATGGAATATTGCTGCGTATGTTGTTTGAAGGCAATGAACTGGAGCATGGGGGAGTCTCTATTGATCATTTCTGATAAAGGTGGAATATCTATCCCTGTCTGTATAATGCTCTTTGCAGCTGATGTTATGAGGACGCGGCGGCATCTCGTATTGCTTTCGTCGTCGTGCGAGTTGTCTTATATAGGTAGCATTTTGTTAAGTAAATTATTTGTTAGGTTCGACCACGACAAATTGCCGGACTTTGAGGGATGATAGCAACGGGATTGTAGAAGGGAAGGTATATGATTTAATGAATATGCAATATATCGGAAATCTGAAGAAAAGTTTCAAACATCGGAATTCTTAAGTTGATGCAAGAGAAGGAGATCTTTCTAGTAGAGAAAGGTGTCTTTGAAGAAGGAATAAAATTGATAGTTGTTTTGAGCCGAGTGTTACCTATTTCGCGAGATGGTTTCAACCAGTTCAAGTGGCTATATGTTCCTGTTCTCGGCTCCGTTACTTGGTGCAGGGGTGTAATTTTTAATTAGTGAAATGGCTGAGGCAATATAGGCTACTGTTTCGTTTTTGACTTCTTCTACTGTTTGAAATATATTTTATATTAACCTGTACTATAATATAAGGGAATATAGGGATATGTAAGGAGAATAAGTATGATGTATTTTGAAGAAGGAATCGTTGCTGGGTAGTCGGCGTTGCGACCCCAGGGAAAAGCTAAATGGAAGTTCGCACATCTTACGTCATAGCTCGTTGGCGAGATCGAGTAGTACTATCCCATGATACATTATGTCAAAAGCTGGTATAGTTTTAAAGCTTGGAACTTCATTTATCTTAATGATGCAGTCTTAAAATACTTCATCTACTGAGTATTATGGGATATATTGAAATCGATCGCATGATCTAAAATCTCAAAGTAGCACCTAATTCCATGTAATTGTGACCCACGTGTGAAAGAATCGAGTAATCACTAATGTCCCACAATACAATTGTGTCAAAGTATGCCAAATAAAAACAATTGGTAAAGTGGGGTGACATACGATGGTATACGCATCTGATACCAGGATCTACTGTGTTGTGGATTATGGGAAAGCAGTACTCATTTTCATCGCCGATTTATGGGGCACTTAAAGCCACTGCAAAAAGGCCTTCGCAGTGCTATGTTGTTTATTGCATGACAGTTACTTTTAAATTTAAAAAAAGAAAAAACCTAAAAAATTAAAAAAAAAAAATAAATAATTTGCTTTTGTGTGGACAAAGTTAGTTGTAACTAAGAAATATTGTTTTGGAAATGAGGAAAAAAGAGCCCAAATGATATCTTAATTGATACATTAGATGTTGTGTTAGGTATTTGGATGACCATGTCGGTGTAGATTGAAATTGTGAGCTGAGATTAAGGGCTATAACCTGAGTACTAACTGATATTTTGGTTCATTTTGAGATATGGGCCCTTTAAGTTCACAAAACAGATTGGTTTGGAGTCAGTAACATTGCGAAATATCAATTCCCATCCTATTTTCATACTTCTTCAAATTATGACGTCCTGTGACTTCATATTGCGAGTGTTGGTACTCAACAGAATTGAGTAACCTCTAAGCTATAGCGTGGTACCTAATTATAGGAATTAGAAGCCCAGAGTAAGGAAAATAGGGCGGGGGGGGGGGGGGGACTTTGCGCGAGCGTACGTGGGGTGCGCATAGGTATAAGTGTGTTGCGAATTTGGGTTGTAGGTGTCTGTTCTGGGTGTGTAAAAATGAATGTGAGATTTGAAAAATTGGGGGCGCTCTTCTCTGCTTTAAGCTGAGAAATGTTTCTTTGATACAAAAATTATACTTTGAAATTTTGAATTTCCTATAGGAGCAAATATGAAATTGAGCCTATGTTTTCTATTGAAATCACATTTTGTTTTCATTTTAAATTAATTCTGTAGCCAAATAAAGGGTAGGGAATCTATTGAGTGTCTAATCTATATGAAATCACTACATATTACAGAAAATATTGATGACTTCAAATCTCTCATTGCACCTTTTATGCAATCTAGAATTTTGCAGATCTCGGCTTTTGCGCTCACTATATTCAAAGAATATAACCTGTGGGCCATTCCATAAAAACTTAACATTTTAGTGACACATACACACATACATAAACACATACATACATACACATTCACATACACAACAGATTGCAAAGTGGTCCTGCCAGCTATGCTGCAGGCCAACAAAAAGTGTCCCTTCATTAGGACTACATAGTAACATGAGCTATCTCAAAGTTGCTCCAGTAGGACTACTTTTGGAACCCTACCCACCTCACCTCATAGGACAACTCAGTAAATCCCTATGCAGGAAAACCAAATAAGGTCCCTTGTGCAGGACTACTCTGTAACCTGTTCCCACCCAAAGTTGATTGCAAACCACCCCAAAGGTGAGAAGACCCTGTGAGTGCAGTGTAAGGTGTTCCCACTCTGAGATTAAGCTAAACCATCTATTGGTATTAAACCTGGTGAGCATCTTCCACATGGAGCTGACTCCTCATGGTCTGAATGGCTATGTCTCAACAGATTAAGAACTGGAATCTGCCGATCTAAGGTTTCCTTGCAGGAGTGGGGCTACCTGGAAGCAGATCAGGACAATACTGGTGGTTGTGGAAAAGCACCACAGACAATGGAATATCTCTTGGTCTGCCCACTATTGGAGCAACAATGCACAAGGACCTTGCAGAATTCAAGGTCAGCCAGACATTGCAGAATACAAGGTCAGCCAGACATTGTACCCAGACGTTGTACCCTTCTCTGGCTAGTTCATATTTGAGAAGCACCAGTTTTTAAAAGAATCCATTCTGTAAGACTACCCATTAACATAAGAAGAGATAAGATATTTTATAGATATGGCAAGTTTATTACAATGCAACTATATATATTTGTCTATTACCTTTGCATTTCTAAAATAGCTATTCAGAGATTTTGTGGGATGGGTGGCCTCTATTTTTGACAAAGCCAGATTTTGGCATGTACACATAGCCTCCTAAAATAGAAAATAACCAAAATAAGTAAGGCGATAATCTCTTCATTATTAAACTAGAGCAAGATTTGATTTGAAATTCTTGTAGTTATCTGCAATTGGTAAAGATCAGACCAGGTAAAGATCAGACAAACTAATCATCATCAATCATCATCATCAATCATCATCATCATCATCATCATCAATCATCATCATCATGTCATCAGTGGGCAGAATGGTGAAAGTGCCTTTGACAAAGTTGTGCCAGTTTGCTTCATGCTAGATTTCAAATATGTCAAATCAATTATCCTTGGAAATAGTGTCATGGTTGCTGAGTTTACTTCCATCACAATTTGGTGTCCTCCAGAAGGAGACCAGAATAGTAGAGGAATATTGGCTGGTATGTTGTTTGAAGGCAATGAACTGGAGCATGGGGGAGTCTCTATTTGATCATTTCTGATAAAGGTGGAATATCTATCCCTGTTCTGTATAATGCTCTTTGCAGCTGATGTTTAACATTGATTCTGTTCTCAAACTTCTTTGTTATGGTCCAAGTCTCAGATCCATAAAGTAGAACTGCAAATGGTAGTACTCCCAATTCCAGTTTAGTATAAATAAGATTGAATATTTTTTTTTTTACATTTTTTTACAAAAAATAATAATATTAACAGAGAATTGATTGCATTTCTTTCAGTGGTAACAATCTTGGAGATTATGCTGAGATAGCTGATGGAAGCCCACCCTTTACAGGTATGTTTTTATAACAATACAAATATTTTATGAAATACCTATGATTTGTTAATTTTTTCCTTCCTTTACTTTGATTAAATTCACTATCCAAAACTTTGTCGATGTAGAATAATCAAAAGATGTCTTCACAGCTTCCCTTTGCAAATTTCATAAACTACTTTTCAACATAACACATAAAATATTATCTTTTCAGGAGAAAAGAAACTTAAATATGTGGGTAATAAATACTAGATAAATTATTTGAAATATCTACAACTAATAACACAAATGACAGTGAGAAAAGAATTCCTGGGCCAACCAGAATTTGAATCCAGGACCTTCCAATCACTGGGCAGATGCTCTACAAAAGTGTCAAATGTAAACAAGTGAAAATTTCACTCCCCAAAAGAGTGAAACTCTTGTAAACCACTCCAAAATGAGTGGTTTGTACTTAAAAAGAGGGAATTTCCACTCAAAAAGAGTGAACATCACTCCAAAAAGAGTGGATTTCCACTCGTTTTCGTGTTGTCCTCCGCTTCACTCCTCAAAAGTGTTGTCCTTCGTTTAACTCCTCAAACGAGTGGAAATCCACTCTTTTTGGAGTGATTTGTACTCTTCTTGAGTGGAAATTCACTCTTTTTAAATACATACCACTCATTTTGGAGTGGTTTACAAGAGTTTCACTCTTTTCGGAAGTGAAATTTTCACTCGTTTACATTTAGAGATTACTGACATTAACATTACAGGTCTTCAATTCAACCCTATATGGTGATAGGAAGGGTCCAGGTTCAAATCCTGGATGGTCAATGATACTCAACATCAAATCAAAATGTTAAAAATAAGAATGGACATAGAAACAAATAATTGAAATTACTTTTAATGCATATTTCCCAGTGATATTCTAAGTCAATTTGTAGGGGCATTTTGTGATCCACAGCCTCATTCTCTGACCTACCTGCAAATTATTGACATTTTTATATCATCTGAACTTAACTGTTGGCCTAAGTAAAGTATGTGTGCTTAATCCTATGTACATATTCGATCTACTATAGAAGAAATTCACAATTTTCTGTCAGTAACAGACAGAAATTATAACACAGTTGCCTATGGGCAGTGTGGGGCAGTGTCAAATGAACATTCCCTCATAACATCAAAACATACTGATAGAATCAAATAAAATTTTGGAAATAACCTTTTTTTGAGGATATCTAATGACCCATAAACAAAAATAAAGGTGTTAGGATCACTAAATGCACCTTTAAGGCAATGGATAGTATCATATTACATTTTTGTTAATTATTGAAAGATTAGTTGAATTCCAAGAACAAGACTGAAATCATGTTTAAATTGGGGAAGGGAACCCAACCAACTTCTTGTTCAAAATTTTGAATACCTGAAACTCTGCTGCTTCTTCATGATGACAGTGAGATTAGGGTATAACTACTGGAATTTAGTAACTGGCATTCCATTGCTGCCAGCTGGTGGAGTCACACAGTTAAAGGGGGATGGCCCAATTTATGCCTATAAGTTTTTCATCTTGATAGAATGGCCTTCACCCCAAAACCCCATCTGTAAAGTTTCGCGCCGATATTTCAACCCGTTTTGATGTGAGAGCTAGAAACATGATTTTGCAATCCCCATAGAGTACTTTGTAAAATTAATATTGGTCGACCAAAAAGGGTCACATTTTCGCTCATAACATCCAAACCAAACATCCTTTAGCCCTAAGATTTCACAGGGTAAAGGAGAAAAATAGTGGCTTTCTTCTGATACCAAAATTTTGACCACTTCCGGTAAAATCTGGGGTCCCTGGGGACGAGGCTATTAGCAATCGGGCCATGGACCTTTAAGTGCAGGATATCAACTAAATGTTTCTTATTGCCCAAGGCTCACTGACAAAGGAAGTCTAAGTAATTGTTTAAACACATTATTAACTCTTAAGAAGAGAGTAGTTGGAAGAAATCATGGCCATTGATTTTCCCTACCTTATTAGTTGGGACAATTGGCAATGTCTGGTGCACTTCTGTGACCTTGGAGAGGGAAGGTGTATTTCTCAGTGGATTTGTCTTCTGTGAAGATTAATGAAAATATTTAGTGGTGCAAGTGTATCCCTCTGAAAGTGTGGGCAGAATCCAGAAGGAGGATAGAATCCAGAAGGAGGATAAATCCATAATATAGGGTCGAAAATATAAAATGTTTGGATTGTTGTAAAAAATGAAACCAAACTGTCCATCTTGTTACAAGGATTTTTAAAAGGTACAGTTTCTACTAACTTATGGTTATGGAGCTATAGACAAAAATCATCTGTAAATGAAAATATTTCTTGTACTTTTCAGCTATTGTCAATCAAAATTACAACATGGATGTCATCCACGGCAACAAGCAATCAAATCAAGAATACACAACTTTAAACAAGAGTGACAGTTCCACCACAAACTCACAATATCAAGCTCTGGAAAATCTTAATGAAGACTTGGAGAAAAATGACTACATTGACCCTGAGAAATACACAGAACTGAAAACAACAACAAAGGTCAATTCAGATGTCAATGATGAAGACGGTAATGGGAAAGAGAAGGATGATGAGGAAGAGTATGTGAAGCCAGAGAATGATACTAGGGAATACTTCACTTTGGAGCCATCAGCACCACTCAGCACAAAACCAGATGGTTAGGGAATATGTTACATTGGAACCACCAGCACCATCCGGTGATTATGTAGATGTTGACCTGCCTATATCAGTCAATGTGTCAGTCCAGAGGCAGGATTCTTCTAATGATTATGTTGATGTTGATGACCCTAATGCCTAATGCTGTGCATAGCAGTGCAACTATGCCTCCAAGAGAATGATTACATGCTCAAAACTTGACCCTAAGTTTTGTTCTAGCCATAATTTTACAGTGATCTGTATCAGGAATTTTCTGCAAGTAATAACTATTCGTTTGATATATCTTGGGTGTTGAGAGCTTTTCTTGGTCTACAAAAATGACACACTAGTTTGTGTATTAAACCAAAGCAAATGGCAAATACAGCAATGTTGGTGACAACTTTACTACAGGTCATCTCAATTTATTTTCTGTCACTTATCAAGCTTTTCTCCCAAATTTCTGTCCTTTTCTATACATGTAGAGTTAAACATTTTCGGAAGTGTTTTACAACACATGATATTCACAAACTGTTACAAAAAAGTGTTGAAATATGTGTTCATTTGTTTAATACTAGCTCAAAATGAAAAATGCAAATGACTAAGGTCAGGAATAATATTGGATACAGGACACTGTTAAAACAAGAAAATAGGGTAATATGGTTAAACAATAGGGTAATATGGTTAAACAATTCCAACTTTAAAATAACAGAACACCTTCTGGTGTTAAAACCTGAACACCATTTGAGGCATCCATTTAATTTACAATGAAATCGGGTTGACAACAGAACAGGAATTACTAAAATGGGCTTCTTGAGGGAAACTTCCATATGACCACTGTGGATTCTTTGTAACCAATTCAAGAAGTGGTGACCACCCAAGAATTTCGGCAGGAGATTAGTGGGTAATTTACCTTGTGACTTTAGGAACCACTTAATAAATAGGTGACAGTCTCCAACAAAATCAGGAACATATTCCAAAGATAGAAAATTTTGATTTTACATGATTTATCACAATTTGTATTTATTAAACCTAGGAATATGAAATGTGACAATGCAAGAGCAAATTTATGGATCAAACCAACCATGGATAAGTCATATAATAGTTTATCAAAAAAGGTCAAAAGCCACATTCACAAAATTGATCATTTTTCAGACATGCATTTAAAATCCCTATAACCTAAAACAGCTCAAAACAGAATACAGCTATGCGTTGGGAGCTGGTCACACATATTGGTTTACGAACCACTGACCTAATAATTAGTAAGAGGAACATAAAATGGATCCTATACATGTACACCAAATCTTTAAATCCACTATCAGTCATCAGGATGTTAGCAAGCAGTACCCTCAACTTTTGTCAAAGTTGAGTTGTTTTGCATTGGAAGTATTGGAAATTATTGTAGTAAGATTATCGTCTGCATATGATAAAGCTGAGAACAGCACAGATTGATTTTTGCAACAATATCAGGATCCCAATTTACAACATCATGAAATAGTAAAACTGACAGTTTTTCTGGTAAATTTAACATTTAACAATTATGTGTTGATTTGATGCAAACCTAGCAATTGAAAGACACAATAGGCATTTTAAATTTTGGAAAAAATAACTGATTATGGCATTAATTATGACAAAATCTAGAATCTATAAATTACACAGAATAATTCGATCACCACAAGGTGGTGCTAATATTTTGAGGGACGTATCACAGCTGTTTGACCCAAAAATACCCTTTTGAACTCAAAATATCCTTCATTTAACTTTTCACTCACCCTGCAATTGTGGAAGTCTAGCATGAAGTCAACTAGTTTTGATTTTACAGAGGAACTTTCCCACAAATGGCAGGAAATAGTTTAAACAGAACAACTTCCTCTATACCGACTACTCCTTCCATTACTCTGAATACATACAAGAATAATAATCACAGTAAATAGTTTATACTTCCCATTTTATGCAAAATATTTTGAGTTGTACATAAGAGTTTTCATACTGAAAAAGCTATGTAAAAAAATTGCCTAATGACCCATGCAGTTTTTGAAAATCCTTGTAGCTGTTTAATTGTACCTTTATTTAAAGGTCCATGGCCCAATCGCTAATAGCCTCATCCCCAGAATCCCCAGATTTTACCGGAAGTGGTCAACATTTTGGTATCAGAAGAAAGCTACTATTTTTCTCATTTACCCTGTGAAATCTTAGAGCCAAGGGATGTTTGGTTTGGAAGTTATGAGCGAAAATATGCCCCATTTTGGTTGACCAATATTAATTTTACACAGTACTCTATGGGGCTTACAAAATCACGCTTTTAGCTTTCGCATCAAAACGGATTGAAATATCAGCGCAAAACTTCACAGATGGGGTTTTGGAGTGAGGGCCAATCTATCAAGATGAAAAGTTCATATCCTTAAATTGGGCCATCCCTCTTTAATAAGGCCAAAAAAGGTTTGTCTCATATACCTACATGCATGAGTATGCAGAATCGCTTTTGCTGTATAACCCTATGTGATGAATTTTCTGCTATTTTTTTAGTTGTCATCAAAAAATAATTGGCTGCAAAACAGTAAAAAAGTGGGCCAAAACACAATAAAAATGTTTGCATATCACTTTGCACAGTTGAAAAAAAAACAAGACAAAAACAAAGAGCATGGCTATGAGACATAACTTGGTCTCCCTTTGGCCTATTAGCTTGGCTTTGGAAATTGCATGCGTCCAAATTGGGGATTTCTACGTTTAAACATGATTTATGTTGTATAGTCGATGTTCCAAATATTTTTGAAAATATATGTTGAGTTGCTGTTGATTACCCCATTTTCTATAAATTAATTTATATTGGCAGAAATTTAATCAAGAAGAATTTCTGTGCTTTTTTGTCACAAAATTTAAGGAATATTTTGAAACACTGTAACTTGATTGTAAAACGCCATTTTTTCCCAGCATCCTCCGTAGTAGTCATGTTCTGGGATTTCTAGTACGTGTATGCGTGATTTTCTTGGTGGCAGGAAATGCCTCAAGTAGTTGGGGGAAATATTTGCACACAATTGTGTATTATTTTATTTACTAGATGGTAATATTTATTTGGTAAATTTAATCGAAGCCGACAATTTCGTTTATTTTCTTTTAATTCAATATTTTATTTAAAACACTCGTTGTAGTCACGTTTCCACGTTGTGAATTTTGGGCTGTATTGTCCTTACATATACAGCATGTTTTCCAATGCCTAATGGATTGGTCAACGTGGTCAATGCATCTCTCCATATGAGGTCAACTTATGGATATTGATTGGATCGTTGATAAGCGACCTTGCACACCAGGCCAGGCCTGGGACTGCAGTCTGAGCAAAGCAAACGGGATATTCTGTAACATAAAATACTCTTGAGTGTTGCACTTACACCATACAATTTAAAAACCAAATTTTATGTTTATATCTATCTTAGAAGACCTATCCATATTAAAGGTGCTTGTTCCGATTTATGTGTATTGTGTTCTCTACTTGATATGAGAGCCTGGCACTTGCACATACACCCCATCAAATACCGTGGGAAACAAACTTGCGGTTTTGATGGTAGACGCAATAATGCATTTTGCGAAGCCATATTCAATACTGTGCTAATATTGATGGTTAACCACTAAAACGGCGTTTTTTTGTTTATATCTTGGGAATGAAATGGATTTGAGGGCTCAAATTTCAGGACGACAATGAGAAAAATACGGCCTTTCATCTGCTATCAAAATCGATACTACTTCCGGGTAAATCAGGGGGGTCCCAAAGACGATCGGAACACACACCTTTAATAGAAGACCTATCCATATTAATACAAAACTTGCTGTGGGTGTTGCAACAACATCACTTGCCCATAGAGTTTGTATACAGAAATGGATTTGTCATTCGTTTTTAACATTTCTAAAAATATGCACAAAAATAAACATCAGTAACCATGTCCCACTTACCCCACAACAAAAACCCTTGGGGTAAGCAGACTAATTAATTAGCATATTAGCATTCGTCATAATTTTTTACAACTTGCTTGACCAAAACATTCACGTTATGGTCGATTATAACATTATACACTAAAACTTTTCTCTGGCTTTCAGCAAAAATAATATTTTTTTAACAGTTGACACCCTTAAGAAGAATTAATATTGGCACTACAGTGTGGTCAGCGTTATCTTTTGACCTTTTCAGCAGTTCGAATTCCAAATAAATCCATTTTCGAGTTTACAAATAAAGCAGAACATTTTATGTATAGATTTTTTCTGATATTTGTCGGACATGCGATATCATGTTGCCAGATTTTGCTCTTGATTGAGGGAAACACATAATTTCTGTATTCTATATAGGCCTATTATTGCAGGAGGCCTATATTGCAGTTTGCTTATAAAATATTTGGTATATATTTGGTATGTATATGTGTGTATGTGTGAGAGTGCAGCTGAAGATGTAGCTGAATTTATGTACCTGTGCATGTATGCATGCATGTAGGCCTATGTACCTGCAAATGTATGTACATGTTATGTAATGTGTATGTGTGAGAGTGTATGTACCTGTGCATATGATGTACCTGCATGCATGTACCTGTTCATGGATGTATGCCTATATACCTGCAATTGCATGTACCTGTGTGTATGTAGGTTGCATATAGCTTTACCTGTGTATGTACCTGCATGTGTAAGTCTCTGTATGAGTATGTACTTGCACATGTATTTTTTTTTTTTTTTTTTTTCTTGTGCATCTATAGGCTACACCTGCATCCCCACCTGCATATGTGTGCACAAACACGCATATGTACGCACATACCTGCACATGTATGTATGTACCTGCATTATGTATCCTGCATATGTATACACATACCTGCGATGTATGCACGCACATATCTGTGTGCGTAATTAATTACATGTGTGTAATTATTCCTGCATAATGTTCTATATGTCCCTTACATAAGAGGTACATTACCTGCTTATGCAAGTATGTGCATACATCACCGTGTATGGGTATGTGCATATGTCCCAGAGTATGAAGGTAGTATGTAAGTAAGTATGACTATGAAGGCACATGCACTGAGTATGTAGATTCGTATGTTCATGCATAAGTATATTTGTATTTACTTGTCTACTTATGTGCATATGTACGTGCGCGTGCATAGATGCACGTTGAGAAATGCACATATAGGCCTACATTATGTACATACATTTGCAGGTAATTATGTACCTAGGACCTGTGTATGTAGAAACCTGCATATGCAGAGATTGTATATGTACAGGGTGAGTCAAAAAAAACTTGACCCTGATTGTGTCCACCATTTTGGATTTTTAAGTAAGAGAGATCTAACATATTCGGTATCATCTGAAAGCTTATTTCATTTTCTTTAATTTGCTACAAAGATCATTCTAATCGGTTAAGTATAGGCCGAGCTACAGTCGTTTGAATCAAGTAGTCAGCTTTTCACCCTATCCACGAATTCCCATTTGAATGCATGACGGCCAACTTAGCAAATGACTCCCTAAAATGATGATAAGGGTATGTCTATGTTCACGTCAAATAAAGTGGTATCTTAAAGGTGTAAAAGCCAGTGATAATGGTAAGTTTTATGAGCTGAATTTTGTCCCGAAACTTTAAAAATTAAAGGAAATTTTGAGAATCTGGTCCATGAGAGACCTAAGCCCAATCGGCAAAATTACAGTTGTTAAGTCCTTGGCCATTTCCCAATTAGTTTTTCTTTTTTCAGTTTTGCCAATGCCACCAGAGGATTTTCTTAATGAAGTCACTTCGGTTATTTTTAACTTTATTTGGTCTGGGAAACCAGACAAAATAAGTAGAAAACTATAATTGGGGATTATGAGAAAGGAGGTTTAAAATGGTTCATATCCCTTCAATTATCAATGGTCTGAAAGTTGCATGGATTAAGCGCCTTTTAGACGCTAATAATACTGGCAATTGGAAATGTTTTTATAAGTATCATATGCAACAAGTCGGAGGCAACTTGTTTTGGGAATGTAACATTAAACCCAATGAAAAATGTATTAATTTAATTAAAATGCTTTTCATATCTGAAATTCTTAATGCATGGTGTACTGTAACATTTGAACCCCTTCATGTAATTTTGGAAACCAGATTGTCTGGAATAATAGTTCATATTAGAATTAATCAAAGTACATTTTTCAAGAAGAGATAGTATGAAAAAGGTGTTCAATATATCACTGTGTTCAATATATCACTGATCTGTTGGATGAGGATAATAACTTTCTTTCTTTTGTTAGTTTTAAAAACAAATATGATATCCAATGTAATTTCTTAGATTATTACAGCCTTATTCATGCTATTCCAAGTTTATGGAATAGAAGTGTCAAGGGGGGGGGGGGAGAGTAATGACACATGCACTTCTCAGATTGATATGCTCACTCAGGTTCAATCTAATAAGAAAGTTTGTAAGTTGGTCCACCGTATTTGTGTGGAGAAGTTGTTCAAAACGCCTAAATCAGAAACTAAGTGGGCCATTATTTTTCAAGATATGGACTTGAGTTGGAATGAAATCTATAGAATACCATTGCTCTCCTCCCAGTCGACTAAATTAAGGAATTTCAGTTTAAAATTCTTCATAGATTTATTGGTATTAATGAAACCCTGTATAAATATGGCTATGTCGATTCAAATCTCTGTACTTTTTGTAATACTGAGCCAGAAACTATTATTCATCTTTTCTGGCAATGTGGGAAGTCTGCCATTTTCTGGAAGGAGGTTCAAGATCACATATTTAATAGACGGGTAACTCTTACTATGAAAGATGTTATATTGGGTTTTTTAGATGCTAATAATCTTGAATTGAATGCAACCATTCTTTATGCAAAGCAATTTATCTATAATGCTAGATGCATTACTCTAAACCTTGATATTAACACTTTCAGGAAAATGTTAAAGAATGTTTACAATACTGAAAACTTTATTGCAGAAAAGAACAATAAACCTGAATGGGTAAACAAATGGAATTGTATCCAACTGTAACATTCAATATGCAATTTGTGTTAACATTGTGGGTTATACCATGTACATGTATTTTACTGCTGTGCTATTTAATTTTGAGATCATTATGATAATAAAAGCACAGGACGCTTGAGTGCCCTGTGGAAAAGAAAAAAAAAAAGTTTTATTTGAAAAACTTGTTTTCAAGATGTGGCATATTTTGGTTGACAATATAGACAATACTTTAAAACCTCAAAAGGTTATCACCGATGTATGTTCCGTCATATGGTATGACCCATTCAATACTTCCAGAAACTGATACATGTTTCAAGTTACTTTATTTTTCAAATGATTGTTATGAGTGATGAGGACATAGAAACGTCAAGAGGGCATCTATGATAGGTTGTGACTGAATTTTGTGGGGTTAAATAGCGTCACATTTATTTTGCATTCAATAAATAGCTCGACTTCTTTTCTGGACACTGATGTCCTTAGCTGAACGCCTTTCATTTGAATGTGAATCCGTTGACAAAGCGCAAAACATGCTACTTGATTCAAACGACTGTAGCTCGGCCTATATCTAGACACTGATGTGAATGATCTTTGCAGCAACAATTAAAGATATTGAAACTAAGCTTTTCAATGATCTGCATATGTTTAGATTATCTTACTTAAAATCCAATGGTGACCACAATCAGGTCACAGTTTTTTTTTTACTCCCCTGTTAAATGTACCAATATAACTATAACTTCTCCCTGTCTACAAAAACATCACCAACAGGACTCTACACTTGGGCTGCCTCTTGTTAGATACATAACATCTTTTAAATAATACAGCTTGTCACTTTCCTGTTCTATTATAGTTTTCACTTTTTACCAGTTCTTTTACACGCAATGATGTTTCAAACGTTTGCCCTTCCACTAAAGATTGAAAATTTAGATATCAATTTCCTGATTATGACAATTTTTCTTTGACTGTTTCCAAGTTTGTTATAGACAAGGATACTAGTTTTAACAAGAAACTCTCAATATATTCAATACAGATTGTCCAGTTTTTTGAATTCAAACCTTTTTGTCATGATATGTTGTTGATATCAGGTCTACCTAAACTAGTGTTTATAAAATAAAAACGGCCTCCATTTTTTCTGATTTAAACTGTTAAAAAATTATTTTCTCATTTTATTTGAGAAGAGATTTTCTCACGGGAAAAGTACTTGTTTTACTATAAAAGAGAGAAAGGGGAATACCCTAGTGTTGTTTTGCTAAGTGACCTGTTTAGATTGCACATAGGTGAAGTGGGGAATTCCCCAAGGATGCTAAACTTGAGAAAACTGTTTTGTTGTGAGATAAAAACATTGTAAGACAGGAAATCTCCCCACAAAGTTATATATATGACGTGATATGTCAATTCGGGTGATGCTTCCGGATTGGTCAGCTAGTGTAAAGGTTATGTTTATGCATGATGGTGATTGTAATGATTATGTCTAGAAAGGGAAAGGGGAATCTAGCTGTTGTTGAAGATAAATAAATAGTAGTTGTGACTGAAGAATGAGGTAAGCAGTTGTGATCAGTATACAGTATGGGTTTAGTTGTTGTGTTCTACAATAATGTGTTAGATTTATGCTACACACAGTGCCAGGATTTATTATATTTACTTCATGTGAGCAGAGTGCTGTGTAATTATTCTACTGTAGTCTTGACGACGAAAGTGCTGGGAATAAAAATAGGATCCAAATTGTGGACAGATAGAAATTCGTGGTGATTACGGACTGATTAACTGTGGATTTATTATCGTCGAGGGACTTTATTAACCTTGTCGTTTGAAATGACTGGACAAAAAGTTACCTTCAGGACTGAGAAGATTCCAATGGAATAATTACCTGGGATTTATAATTGTGACTTTGCATTGCTTCATTTTGAAGTTTCGCTGTGAGGGACAATCATTGTTGGAACTGCAACGCTTCTGTGGACTACTGGACAATTCTGGAGGAATATAAGTATAAAATAGTGTGTGTAATTGTGTAATTTTGCCTATATAAATGATGTTGTGTACATACCAAATTATTGGGACCTATTACAAATCATTAAAATCTGGTTATATTAATAAAATTAGATCATTAAAAATTGTGATATTTATATAAAATTAAGATCACTTGTGCACAAGGCTCAATTGGGTTTGTTTGAAAGGATATTTCTGACCTAGGCGTCAATGAGACGTCCATAACATATTCAATGCTATTATTAAATATGTTCTTTTTAGAAGCAACAGTAATAAAATTGCTGACTCAATGGTTTGAGGTCATTTCAAGTACAAAGAAAACAAGAATATACCTTGTCATATTGTTGAATCTTTGTTGAATTCAGAGCAACATTTTGATGTTCATTTTGGGTTCCATTTTGAGGTGACAACTTTTCTCTATCACATAGAGAACATCAATACCATTATGACTGAGGAGTATATACAAGAGGTGAGACATGTTTAGCTCATCAATCAATCACATTCACAGATGGGTTTTAGTATTACCACAATTTCTCCTTTAAACCTAAAGGGAAAAATATAGTCATTCAGGTCAAAAAATTGTTCCCTTTTTTCAACAAATTATCCTAATGATATTCAGATTCAGCACGAAAAATCCATTCAAATCAGTGGCATAAACAGTGGGGGAAGCTGCACCCCCTTTTGTGGGGTATCTACCCCCCCCCCCCCCAAAAAAAAGGATTAGTGAATTTCTGCACAAGCACCAATTTACAGGGAAAACAAAGTAGGCCTCTACTATACTAACAAATTTTATATATGCTTTCCCCCTGGAAATATGTGCCCTCCCCCTTTTCCCCTTGAAAAAAAGCTGGTATGCCACTGATCCAAAATAGTCCAAACAAGCTAGTCTAGATCATATTGTGAGATGGATTCCCAAATAACTAACAGGTCATTTAGGCGTGGCATTCAGAGGGGGGAGTGGGGGAGGGACACTTCCATAACAGGAATTCTATTGGAAAAATTTGCCTTCGTAAGAAAGTAGGCCTATGTTGACTTGTCGGCAAAGGTGAAGGTAAAGTATTTGAATGAAATAAAAATTTACTGAGAGCAAAAGAGAATTTCTGTGGGGGGGCAAAATACAAAAATTTCGGAGAGTTTTAACCAATTTTTGTCCCAAAATCACTTTTTTTGACAAAATTTGGTGATTTTTGCCCCCAAATTGCAGAATTTTGCCAAAAAATCCCCCATTTTTTTTTCTTTCAGCATCGGTGGAAAAGAACACTTTTTTATTTGAAAAAAAACCCATACAATGGGGGGGAAAATGCCCCTTCCTCCCCCCATCTTTTAAATGGTATTATTCTGTGATGGGGCTTTTCGGACTTTACATTTAGTACATTTAGTATAACTACGATTAAATGTTTTGCTCAACAGAAAAACAATGCTCAAAGTGCCATAGACCTACGTGTATAGGTGATTTATGTGTTAACCTACATGTTAGAACTTGTTAAATCACCTCGGCAAGGAGATACACCTATAATGGAAGTAGTTCAGAAAACACCTTTAATTAGTGAATGTTAGAGTTCCTTGTGAGCAAGTTTGGTGGGAAAAGCATTAAATTTACAGATGACACAGCAATTTACAGATTTTTTAAAAAATGCCCCTTTAATCACCAACATCCTATTTGACTACGTGTACAACATCATGTATGAAATCATCAACAACCTACTAGCAGTTTCCCTCCCTCTTACTATGAGTTCAGGCACATTAGAAACTGGTGAAGACTGCAGTGCATTTCAGAACTAAGGAAAGGAGTAAAGTGTAGATTTTCTACACTAGAAGCAAAAGCATTCTTTTGATTTCCGTTTTGAACTCAGATCAGCTGATAGCATCTTTGTATGTATCACATGCCTAACCCAAACAAAACACACAGAGTGCACCTGAACTGGATGACTCATGATAAATTGACTGAATTGTGTGAAAACAATTTTCAATGTGACCACAGATGAGTCATGACTAAAATCACTTCGGCTACTGAATTTATCTAAAATAGCCATTGAATATTCATAGTCACATCATGATTGATACATGCATGTGACACCCATGCATTGATCATGACCTGACTATGGCTATTCCAAATGAATTTGATACCCAAATGGAAGGCATCATACTCCCGGCATATACTCATAACCCAGTTGTGTTTTCCATGAGGTGTATGGAAATTACTTGGAATAGCCCGAAGTATTTCGAGATTGAACATAATAGGCATGGCATGCATGCACATGGTGGGTTTAAAAACTAAAAACAGGAGAGGGATATGATGCCATTTGTTCATTGTCATGATTTATTGTGGTGAATGGACATACACGGTGTCTAATATGGTATATTTTTATCGAGGATATTAAAAAATATACTTAACCAAAGAAATAAGTCCCCATCTAATCCTGATATGAGTATTTTATTGATTTTTGTCATTCCAAAAGTTATGACTACACACATTTCTTATTCATACAATAAGTTGTTACTGCTGGAGAATAGACAACTTTTTTTCTCTATGAATTCATGCTTTTTATGAAATTTTGATCAAGGAAAATGATGAATTTGATGCAATCTGGAAACCCATTTGATTGGTTTCCGTAACCTGGCCCATCTGACACACTTTTTTGTGTCACACATGAATTCGGAAACCCTTCACGGAATAAAGCACAGGTTTATTCTGTTAAGGTTTCCAAATTTATAAGTGTGTCAGATGGGTCAGGTTACGGAAACTCCCGTTTCAAGACTGCCGACCTACTGGCTTTGTGTCTTGTTTGAGCTACCTGGAACAGACAGTGGGTAGCAAATGAACGTGCACATTACAAAACCATATGAAATAAACCACTATATGCACATTTCTTTGCTGTCCACTAGCAGCCCCAGATGACTCAAACATGCTATCAAAGAACTCTAAATGACAGGCAGACAGTCTTAATATTGACCAAGCGCAACATCTAACAAGTTTTCCAAGATCACATAAGTTATTTCTCCATTTCTTAACTTTAGTTAAGGCACTATCCCTTGGAAATAATAAACTATAACTTTTTATTCCATCTCATTTTTTACTATAATTATTTCAGGTTGGTATCCTTAGGCTTTAAAAGCAATCCTCACATGTTGTATCTTGCTTAGTCAGGGAGAGTGTGGCCGACTGGTTAGGATATTCACCTTTGGTGCAGGAGGTCTCTGGTTTAAAGCAATAACAGCACATTTTTAGAAGAGTGCCCCCATTTTTCAAAATTTGATAGTTTTGCATAGTTATGTTGGTAATTGTCTAGGAAACTACCTGAGAACGAGAATGCTAAAAAATGTGTATTTATCATAAAATAAGCGATTTTGTAATTAAAATTGGGATCCCAGATATACTTAACGCCAGAGCTGGAAATGCTAAGTTTATGTCCGTCCATGATGAAATAGTGCCACCTCAAGAAAATGACCTCTAACTTGACTAGCCTGAACCAATAAAACAACTAATGGATGAGCATGGACACGTTCATGGCAGCAGGCACTATTTTCCGGCTATTTCAAATTGGAAGGCCATTTCCAAAAGCTATTTAATAATAATTGAAGAT
The DNA here is from genome assembly GCA_023653785.1 of Ophioderma brevispina. Classification (NCBI taxonomy): domain Eukaryota; kingdom Metazoa; phylum Echinodermata; class Ophiuroidea; order Amphilepidida; family Ophiodermatidae; genus Ophioderma; species Ophioderma brevispina. Next base: position 13,196 of record JAMKCH010022674.1, on the reverse strand, counting down.
TTAAGTCTGGGCAGGGCCACTTGCAGTGATTTTTAAATAAGGTACCAAATTCTGGTAAATTTGATCTCTGAATGTCCCTTTAATAATATCAAATTTTATTGATGTAAAACCTTAGAATTATGTATTACTAAAGTTGTGTGTTCACAAGCTACAGAAAACATGAGTTGATTACTCAAAGAGTGTGTATCATTGCTCTAATATGCCAAGCTCTATGTAATAAAAGAGAAGGATGGTTTTAATGGTGCACAATTCCAACAGAATTTTGGTGAAGGTATTTTCATAAGCACATTTTCATAAGCACATTTTCCTAGAATTCATAGTTCAAGCAGAAAAAATGTCTGTTAACCAACATAGAGGTCACAGACCCATATAAGGTATACCTCCATGACTATATCATACTTGTAAAGGAAATCCTGTTGCCGAGTGCAACAAACTGCAAACAAATTCTTGTTTATTTCCAAGTGTTCACGGTGGCGTATTGACATATTCCGCACATATTCAGCATATTGAAATACAAGATGGAACGTATTGAAATTCTTACATCCTACAGCAGCATTTTTTTGGTTTTTTTCTTTCTATTTTGTACACCAAACTATGGGCAATCCTATGTGTATGAATGGTAAGAAATTTATACTATTTTACGTCAATGTATTATTTACTTCCACATGTTCAAACAGCATGTTAGGTGGCATATGGTTTAAGACTCATTTTGTGATTCCAACACCCTCTGATTTGTTTTGATTGAATAGATGTTCTAAAAATATTACTTTCAAATTTCAGTTGATACAGAAGTTATTTTGAAGTTAAGTTGGGGGTTAAAAATAACTCATTAATCTACAGTTTTAACTTTCCATGTGCAGAATGCTCTGTCATCACATATTTAAGATGATAAGATTATAATAAATGATGGTAGTAAAATATGCCAAGTTATCATAATTTCTAGTCATAACTCACTAATTATATGTGGTCATGTGGTTGTGGTACACAAATGCTAATCAAAGTTAAGATGGTCAACGTTCATACTTTGCTTTTGTCATGGGTCATTGAGTAAACATGATGCAACCAAAAATATGTCATCACATTTGGTTTTTATGCACTTGAGTAGGCCTACAATCATATCGTCATGGGTTCTGCATACTATCGAATCAGCATAAATGCTAGTTCTGAGAAAACGGCGTTTGAAAGTTTGAGTTACTTATGAATGCGTGTAATTAAATGAAATAAAAGGAAATGGCTATTTTAAGTGGTGTATGTTAAAGACATGAATGATTACTAACTGACGACAGTATTAAAATACCAAGAAACAACTGTTTTCTTATTCAAAATGGCCACTGAATGTGATTTGACAGTTTGTCAAAACCCAACTGTTTGATTCGCTGTGTTCTAAGGAGTAGAATACGTATTCGACTGCATGAAACCCGTTGATTTCTAATGTTGGTATGGTGAGATTACTATAGCTACGGGTTTTTACTATTTTAAAATGATGATGCCGATGATGCCACGATGATAAGAATGACGATGGCGGTGATGATGGTGGCAATAACAATGATGAAATAAGGAAACATCGAGCTTGATGATGATGATGATGATGATGACGATGCATGATGATGATGATGATGATGATGATAATGTCTAATGATGATGAAGACAACGATGTCTATTGCATTGTTTATGTTACAAACCATGCAAATTTGTATACAAACGACTTCCATAAGCGGTTAAAATGGGAAACATTCACTGTTGCATTTATCGTTCGTTGTAAATTATAGCGCAGACTGACTACGTTGACCAACGAATTCAGAAAATTACAACCTCTTACAAATTTGGCTCCTTAAAATTAATATCTTTAATTAGTTGCCAATATGTTTTAACTCATTTTTGCAGAAAAAATTATGTTAGAAGGAACACAAACATTGTAGTGCATGTTATATACAAATTAATTAATAAATAGTATGCATGTTGTAACACACAATAAATATTGGCTGGAACTGTTCCAAAATTGAGCTCAGAAAATATTTAAAATGTAACTGGAATGTTTCATAACTCAAACGGTTTTGGTGGATAAAGTGGTGGTCTATACAACTTTATAACAACCATATTTTTCTCGTTTTCTTAAATTTCTCATTACATAATAGTTCGAATTAACAGTTAAATGGGTAATATACTCATAAAATCTAACATAATCTAAACAGTTTAGAGGGCACTAACGTTTATACAAACAACTTCCCAAAGAAAATATCAATTTTTTCCTGAAAGGTGAGTTTTTTTTTTATTTAGTTTGCAGAATCAAAGAAAATCAAACTTTCACAATATGTTTACAAGTCTATTTTTGTAACACGGTTTACTAAGGGATGGGGTGGTAAATACCCCGAGAATTCATTATTATAAAGCAATAGATGATTTTGTTGTTTGTACCAGTTGATAGCATTGGTCCACCGTTTTGTATTGCTTCCAACATAACCTAGTATGGCGTCACAGTGACGTCAAAGTTCACAAGTTGGCAAAATTGGTCATTTCCACAGACACTCATCAGAGTATAAAATGAAAAAATGAAATTTTGCATAAAAAAGGTAGGAATATTGGATTTTCAAGCGGGTTGTGGCCCCAAATGATATGGAAAATGACTAGTTTTTAATCAACATATAATTTTAGACCCATACAGTGCACAATATTTAAACAAATGAAAGGCAGGCGAGAATTCTACCACTGAACCATCCGTGCAATGTGGGAGAGCATGGCCTAGCAGTTAGGGTGCTTGCCTCTGGCGCATATTTACCATCAAAATTCCCGGGTTCGAATCCCGGTGGGGTCGTGGCACTTGCTGAGATTTATTCGGGAACTATCAATTCTGGATTTGATCTGTATACCAGCTATTGATTAAATACAGAATACCGCTCTCCTCCATGGTTCACTTGGAATTGGTCAAATGGATCATGAAAGCATCCCGTCCTTCGGAGGGGATGTTAAGCCGTCGGTCCCGTGTACAGAGAGCAGTGGTGTAACGGGCCTACCCGCTCTGAGGGGGCAAATTTCCCATTTTTGGGAAATTTTCCCTCTCAGGGGGGTCAAGAGGCCAATATTTCCCGGTCAGAGGGCTAAAAAACGGCTGATTTAGCATGATTTTTGCAATTTTTTTCCCGGCCAAAGTCGTCAGGGGGGGCAACCTGCCCCCCTGCCCCCCGCCTGTTATGCCACTGACAGAGAGTCACAACTGTACATGTACATTGCAGTCAGTGTCAAATAAGAGTAGGGTGTAAACCCCTGACTGTTCCCAATCCGCCCCAGCCTCAAATAGCAGGCCATGTTAGGAGCGTCCGTATCATGGATACACGCGGCCCCGGATCAGCACACTAGCTGAATAAATCCTGACACCACCACAAAGCCATTACCAATGACTTGTGGATACGAGCAAACAAAAAACAAATGAACTAATAACTAAAGGGTAATGCAGTATCATAGGCGAATAATGTGCCCGAGGTCGGAAAAACTAAATAATGGCGCCCCTTATTTTTATTTTTTCCCGCCCGAGGATACATTATGAGCCCATAGATGATACTACAAAACCTTTATTTCTATTCTATTAACTAAAACAATTTGATTTATTTTGTTTGTTCATTTGTTTGTATAGGTTTTAAGTTAATATGCCTTATTTATGTGTATTTTGTATGCTGATCAATGAAAATAAATGATAAGAAAATGCATTAGCGGCTCATTCACTGTAAAAAATGCAAATTTTACAGGAAAATCCTGGAAGCAATTCTGCCAACAAATTACCGTAACATTTACAGTATACGGTAAACATTAATTTAATCGAAACACTCAAAAACATATACATTTGGTGAGTTAGTACAGATATTGTGAACGTGTGTAGAGTAAAAAAGCACTGACGAACACCCTAACTTAGTAGGCCTATTCACAAATTTTTGCAGTGCATATACTGTAAAATTGACAATTTGTGGTAAAATGTATTTCATCAAACTGCAAAATATACAGTAAATTTGAATGAAAACCTGTAAAAACTGTATTTTTACGTTTTTTTGGCAGAATTGCTGCCAGGATTTTCCTGTAAAATTTGCAGTATTTTTCCCTGTAAATTTTAGTACTTAATTGTATAATTGAAGATTCATCGGTGTATAACGTATAATAATGTTGTTACTCCTTAAAATTCGAATAAAGGCTTTATTTTTAAATTTGTCATTATAGGCCTGAAATATTGGACATAAAATTTAGAGTACGTTCTTGCATTTCCAAATTACAGCCAAACACCACAATTTATACAGGATTTTCCTGTAAATTGCACTGTATTTTTTACAGTGTTATTGCAGAATAATGGGCAGTAACTGTCCAATCAGAATGCTGCATTTTCAATAATGGATAGTATAGAGGTAATAGAACCACTCCCCACCAATCGACTTCGACGCTAACCCCGGTGACGGTACTACCTTCACATTTGTTTCTCCAAAATTAGCAGGATGTGAAATAATTATATGGAAGACTTAACGAAAGTTTTTAACGTTTTTGCGCACCGAGAGAAAGTTTACCGGGGTTGTAACTCCTCCCCTTTGGTAATACGAGGATAAATTTGGTGTATTTGTACAAATGTTAAAACTACAACACTTAATTCTTTTTCACGACGCACAGACCATAGGTTTCAATAAGTACAAGTAACATAATTAAAACACAAAAAATAAAATGTGAAATAACATGACCAATCCCTCATGAAGTATTACACCGATTGCCTTAAATTTTGATAGACTTAGTATCGATTTTGATCACTGAAGTAGCAATCTTTGTCCCAGCGAATACGTATTCGTTCACAATTTAAGGTATAGTCACACAGAAGGCAGCTCCCGACCCAACCACTTCCCGACTACACAAGACTGCATTTTTTTCAAAATCGGCTACAGTCTTGTTCAAATTTGCAAAATTTACCATTTTTATCCCGACCAGGGATGATTAGTCTGCGAGTTTCCCCGTCGTCAACGAGACAAGGGATGCTGAAACGCCGAGCAGTAGGCGACCGCATCATGGAATCAACAAGATCCAGCATGTTTGAATGGCGATGGCACTTGTTCAGTCCCCGATTAGTCGCCGACCTTGAAACGACAGCACAAGTTGTGGCATGTCCCTGTCAAGACTGCTCGTCGATTGGGCGCCGAGTTGTTGACGCCAAGAAAGGTCCCGTCACATGAAGACAAACCGCGATGCGACCCATCCTCTTCCCAACTACACAAGACCACATTTCTTTCCAATCAGCTGCAGTCTTGTTCAAATTACAAGACAAGAGATACTCAATCGCCGAGCAGTAGGCGATCAAGCATGTCACTTGTTCAGTTCTCAATCAGTCGCAGACCTTACCACGACAGCACAAGTTGCTGTCAAGACTGCATGTCGGCGACTCATCTTCTGTAATCGCAGAGTTTAGTCGCCGATTCATCATATCCAGTTGGCTTGCATTTTCTCTCCCGCTTGGAGCAGACTCATTGCCGACCACTTTCCAACTGCACACAACCACTCATGATGCGCCCCAACTCATCGGCTACCGCTTCCAAACCGCTCATGTGTTCAAGCCGACCTTCCCGATTCCAAAACCTGCCACGATTTTTTTAAGCTGCAAGAAAAAATCGTGGCGGGTTTTTTCAAATTTGCCACGCGCTCCCGACCACACAAGATTGCAGAAGACTGTATAGGACAGTCCCAGACTTGGCCAAAACTACACCTGAAAAAGGAAAATTACTCACGATTTCGAAAAAATGGCCAATCGGCACCAGTCTTGAGCAGTCTGGAAGCGGTTTTCTAGCAAATAATGGGTAAGACTACAGACGACTGCACAGAACAGGCCCAGACCTTGCCAGAACTACACATGAAAAAGAAAAACTGCTCACGATTTCGAAAATTGGCCAATCGGCACCAGTTTGGAGCAGTCTGGAAGTGGTTTTCTAGCAAAAAATCGCTGTGTGACTGAGCCTTTATCTGTGTGCTTTGAGATATTTGGACACGCAAAGCTATCAAATACGTATTCATTTGTGAAACCCGTTTTATACAAATGGGTGTTATTCGACTGCGGCTATTTTGGTTAGGAGATGTAATTGCACTTTTATTTTTGGGTACAATTAAAGAGTACATAAAATGCAACCAGAATCAACTATTAACTCAATTTGACCAAAAATCAGATTCGACACTATGTCGTGACCACGACGATATCATGCTACCAAATAGCCTTAAGATAGAACATTTTATCATTTATGGAAGATAATACAATCATGCTATGTCAGTGACCAAGGGTAGACATACTCTACTTATGTTTTAACACAATATCATAATTGACCAGCAAAAACATCCCATCTAACCCAGCACAAGCACTTTTGATAATAATTCATAAAAGATGATAAAATACTTCTGGATTACGAATGACGACTTACGGTGAAACTGTTATCCGCTCATACACGTCTAGCCCTCTTCCCATTCATCATTATCTATTGTCCGTCTTTTGTTATACATGACCATTATTTTTGCGGAAGTGTCATCTAGCTAGCTAGATGACCATTATTTAAAATAATGGTCATCTAGCTAGCTAGATGACACTTCCGCAAAAAATAATGGTCATGTATAACAAAAGAAACAGAACAATAGATGAATAGCGACTTCTAGAAACGCTTATACGCTTATCCGATTATTACATTCCCACATCTTGCCAGCTGGCAGCCCCATTCCAGGGCTGCCCATAACAGTCACTCATCTTACTGAATAAAACCTATTCGCTAAAATACTTATCCTAAGCAGCATTAGAAACAAAATTTTATAGCAAATAAACCCGATGGCTTCATGTGAGCGATTTCTCAGTTCTTTGATACAAAAATCTGATTTATACCTAAACTTTGTCAGCCGCCATTACCAGCGGGCTCCCATATACCAGTCACTTATCACCTTAAAGACAGGTTGTCAAATACAATCAATACGTGACTGAATAAAATCAATTAGCCACTTTATCCTAAGAAGCTTTACCAAAAAAAAAAAAACACAAAAAAATATGGATACACAAATTTATTACATAACCAAAATTTTGGCAGCCGCCATTCCAGTGGGTTTCCCATACCACTCACTTATCCTGGCCACTTATGACCAGGTGGCCAAATGCAATCAACACATGACCATAATAAACAATTGCCTGCTTTATCCCAACTAAGTTTCACAAACAAAAACAAATAGCAAAAGTTCTGGGAAATTACATTTAAATAAGATCATGTGATTTCACCAAAATCCTATTCTTATACAAAACACTGACGGTTACACTCATTTTAGGTCACAATGCGATAATAGTAGGTTTTGTAGGCGATGTCATGAAATTGTATGTGAGAGGACTGGGATGGTCCCCCACATAAAAATAATGATTGTTTGTGGGCAATATACAACTGCTTCTCAAATCTTAAATCAATGTTCCCTTAACAGCAGACTTCGAGAGACTTTCCGAGGAGGGCGCCCTCAAGTTCCAAATAGAAATCGTGTTTTTTGAGGATACATAGCTGGTCAGAACTAGACACGTGTGTGATTGCTAGCGTAATCGAAGTCTTTATTATAGAAAATCACAATATGTAGTAAAATTCCCGGGATCCGGATATTTTTGTTAGTACCACAGTATCCTTGGGATGTAAATACTCCACATTAAGTTACGTCATCAAAACGAAAAATGGACGATGTCATCTCAAATTCGGAGAATTGTGCTTTAGGTGATCTTTAGTTCTAAGTTGACTATTTCATTATTACACAAAAACAATGATAATATTCGAAATGCTCTGCAGGTCAGACTTTAATTCAATAGAACTAACTTGTGTTTTTAAAATTTCCGGAACCCGGATACTAAGACATATATATTAATGTTGCGCATCAAAAGAAAATTCCAGTTCTTCCAAAAATCTTTGGAATCCAGATTTCATCATGGCGGGACATATTGGTTCTAATTTACCGTACTTAATACATAACACGCACATACAACAAACACATACACCACAATACGCCCACACACACACAAATACCTAAATCTATGAGTCGGCTTTAAGGTAGGGGGGGGGGGGGTCATTTCCGTATGATGATATTTCTTTGCATATTATAATATTAAAGCCTTTCTTGAGAAGTTCGAAAAGTGTAAAATACTGTCTGTCCCAGTAGGCGTCTGTTGGCCGAACCGAACCGAACACTAAACGATATACTAGAAAACAAAAAAATTGAATGATACCAAAACCAAGTGGAATGTGTAGGATGGAAATACAAAGGGCAGTTACGAATCTGAATGTTTTGTATGGTTGCCACAAGGGAACCAGGAAGCGTCAATGAAAGGCCATTTGCCACCATAATTTAAATTGGATGCTCTAAAAAACCCGGAATCTAATATCTATGCCAAATTCATGTATCAACGTCAGATGTTTTCAGTTACCATTGTTTGAAAAATTTAGGCAATCAGTGGACCACGTAAGTTACTATCCATACCAAACAAATTTTAAACATTTTCGAACCTTCTTAATAAGGGCTTAAGATAGGGTGCCATCCTGATGGAATCATTCGGGATATGGAGTAAATTTATGTTAAATGTCAGGTCGGAAAAGCTCAACCGTCACGGAAACTTCTGAAAATATCCGGGTACTGACCGGGGGGTTTAGGCACATTGCAGTGCATTATGGGATTGGTTGAAATACTCTCCAGATAGCAACTAGGTTTCTCTCATGTGGAGATAAACAGTGCAGTTGTTGAAAATGTAAGGAGAAGATGTGAATTCCCAACAAAGCTATTCCCCCACATCTCTATTCCAGAGGTGGTGTGGGTCCCGTGGATTGAGGCTCGTTTCTCTTTTGAACTTTTGGCTGCGGGTTTGCGTGGTTCCTGTAAAAAAAGAATTAAAAAGGAAACCACCCTTAAAAGACCCAGTAATTGAAAATATTGCAATAAGATGTATATATAAAGACTAATAATGGAATATGAAAGTATACCGTTTCCAATACAATATCATTTGAGAACTGAACAAAATCCGGTTGTCAATTAAAGATGGAAGCCCTGGGCGATGATAAAAATGTAATTTTTATTTTGATTCAGAAACATAGGCAAATATTTTAAATCTCAAAAAGCTGGTACTAATACTAATAGCACGGAATTTGTTTACCTAAAAGAAATTCATTGGGAATTTGTTACAATGTTAAAGAATTGTTCCCCATTACCTTTTATTGCAAGATGTTTGTTAAATCGTGCATATAGTTTCACATATTGAACAAAAATGAAGTATGATAGTCGTGACACATGGATTTTTTTTTGGGTGGGTGGGGGGCCTTAAAATAAGTGGTCCTTTTTGGTAAAAGTGGACTAACCCCCACCCCCCCCACCCCCACCCTAAATGGGGGACAGTGAGTTACAAACATTTCCGATTGCGAAATATCGTTGTTCCTTAGTAAAAATTAAATTGCTTAATATTGAGGCCTAAAATGTGGCTATAGTAATTCAATCTAGGAGTTCAATATATTTGATACATGGACTTGTAAGCTCTCGGTTGTTGTATATTAAAAACAAATAGGCGTCGGCCGTTAACTTACAATGCAGCACTCTGACTAACTTACATTCTGCTCAACGTCAACACAGTACTTCTGTGCCCACTATATTCCTTTATGATCTTTGATGGCACGCCTGCTTGATGCATACGGGTGATTCCAGTACGACGCAGAGTTTGGCCACTGACGAAACCTTCAACGCCAGCATTGAGACCCAACTTCTTGGTGATCTCTGCCAAAGATCTCTCTCCAACTGGTCGTTTGCTGTACCAGTTGTCTCCTGTCACTTTATTAGCCGGATAGATAAACAATGGGGTGTTGGCACACTTGTAGTCTTCTGGCCTTTTAAGAGGAAAAATGGAGAGGATTTTAAAATTCATATCTTTCTGAACACATTGCATGGAACTTAAAGCAATGAAAGTGTTGTCTGTGATATTCAGATGGTATTTTTATTATGTGTTATATATTTGGTAGAACTGTCCCAAAGTACATCAAATGGGGCTTTAAAAGGGTTATCAAGTTCGATAGCCTCGCCCAACCCATTGAACCCATCCAAATGAGTTTAAATGGAAGCCGATATTGATTTGATAAAGCTGTTAAGACTTGAAATATTTCATTTGGATGTTACGAAACAGTGGTCGATCACCTGTATGTTCCATTGGCCAATGTGAACCGTGGTTTTGCCTGTAATATCCAAACCATTGGATCAACTGAACTGACCCCTTTGAACTAGATATTTCTTGCATAAATCCCTATTTGCCATTCCTTTTGGGGGAAATCTTAGCATATACTTTGAAAGCATTAAACAAAATTGTTTTCAAAGACGGAAATAACCCGGAGAAATAACACTTAATTTATACTCAAAATATAAAAATCAATCTTACCATTTGGAGATGTACAACTCGTAAAGTCGAAGTAGGCATCTTTCGGGATTAGTAGTATTAGGATATGCAACTACGTTCTTTGGTTTAAAAAGACGATGCCGGAGTCCCCCTTGGTTATTCTTGCTAGAAGCCGTCTGTTGATAGCGTAGTACTCTGTTGCCATCGTTATCCACGTCAAGTTGAACTTGACCATATGTCATCGATCGTAGTTCAGACCAACCTCTAACTACGAAATGGACACCAAAGAGATAAACGATGGTTTCGAGAAGTTGCCGGGGTGATTCGGAGCCAAGATGGCCGTTTTCCCAAAGTTCTTCCTCTTGGATAACACTAATAGGCTTAGCTTGCTTTACGGGTTTGTTGACACCTTTCGATGCCTTGCGCTTCATCTCGGAATCTAACATAAGTTGCAACTCCTTGAATGCTTCATCTCTCAGTAATCTATAATAAACCCCATTGATTTCCAGGTACTTCTGAAATGACAATTTAATAGCAAACCCTTAATAATTTTTTTGTTTATTTAGGCGAAGGTTTTTGTTAAAAGGTGCATGGAAAGGTTTTGCTTTGTACTCGACATAAAGAATCATCGTCATGCTAATAAGTTATTTAAATTATACGAAAATTGATTTTTTTTGTTCCGATTCTGAGAATGAGATTATTTATCCACCATATCTATTGTCGAAATATAATTCGTTAGCAGCACAATTTTCCTGGATTAATGAGAAAAAGGCCATTCGATGATACCTAAAACTTTATGGGAAAATGTCCATGAGGATGGTTGCAAGGAAAGAATTTTCCCTGTGAAACACTTTTTAATATAAAGATATATAGAAGATAGACCTACCTGCAAACTTGTGACCAGTTCGTATGTGGTCTTGCTAGGGTATTCTTCCCCATCTTGCTTTCGGGCCTCGCAAATAAAACGACAAATGGTGTAGTTTACTTCATCTTTCGTCATATCTTTTAGAGGCACGTTCACTGGACTCAAACATGCCTCAGTGTCACCGTTTACTTCGTTGTTTCGCCATTGTCGCCATTCTTCAAATAGTGATGCAGCCCAGTTAGCTTTCGATATTGTGGCTGGGGGAAATGCCCTTTTTAACATATCTTTTAAATCACTTTTGGTCTTTCCAACAAACCGCGTAGGTATGTTAGACAGCAAATCACCATCTAACAAAGCCTAAGCGGCCTGGCTGGCCTGGATAAGTTCCTCATCGCTGAACATATCATTTTCAAAATCAAATTTTGGTACTGGGCCAAATTTTTGACACGCCATGATGACAGTTGAAGGATGAAGACCAAAATGCTGAACAACTTAATCTAAATGAAACTGTTATTATTTATACTGTCCCCTACAAACATTCCAGTGATTGAACTATTATGCGAAAGGACACCTGTTCGATTCAATTGTGTTTACGCAGCAAAAACAAAACAACAAAACGACCTTTAGATTTTTGCTGAATCAAAAACAACCTTGGGACAGATTTACTTAAAGGCGTAACAATACCGGATAACCAGCACGCATCTCAATCTCAACAAAACGACCTTTAGATTTTGTGCTGAATCCAAAACAACATTGAGACAGATTTCACGAAAGGCGTAATCTTCCTATTGAAAACTCAACACAATACGTGAATACCGGATAATCGGCACACGTCTCAATCTCAACAAAACGACCTTTAGATTTTTGCTGAATCAAAAACAGCCTTGGGACAGATTTACTGATACGCGTAATCCTCATATTGAAAACTGCACAATACCGGATAATCGGCACGCATCTCAATAGATCACACTTTGATACTAGACTCAGGCAAATCCAAATTCGCTACAGTCAGTGTTTTATTTTTTAAAAAAAAGTAAAGTTACACCTATATTTTTGTATAATTTCATAGAATATGTATCCTAAATGTTTTTGAATAATTAGATAATACGCATTTAATTCTTTGCACGACGTGTATGTAAGATAAACGCCTTTAAACAGGCCATTCGCGAATATAATGGTCGTCTAGAGGTGTGTTTCGCTTGCTAGTTTCTGACCATGTCTCGCCTTCGGCTCGACATGGTCAGAAACTAGCTAACTCAACACACCTATAGACGACCATTATATTCGCGAATGGTCTGTTTAGAGACCTTTATCTAATACATAACTTCAACTACTCCATTCCTGTGATTTTGTTGAGCAACCATATAGCTCCGCTCACCACTTCACAGTAATCATTTTATATCTTAATTAACTCTGTGTTTTGTTTTTTTTTTGTACGTAATAAGTATTTAAGTAACCCAATTTTGTGTACAACTGCTGTACTTAAGTTTTTGTATTAAAAATCCTTAGTAATTTGTTTTTTCTTAGCCCCTTGTTTGTTTTTACTCGTGTTTGTTTCTTAGTGCTTTCGTCTTGTCTGACTTGTCAACACATCTTGTCCATAGGTATTGTCTCATTTTTTCTACCCGGTTTCTCATTTGCTCTCTTCTTTCTTCTTTTTTCAACCTACTTCATCCACCCCATCTCTCAAATCCCCCCTCTCACTCTCTCTCTCACTCTCCCTCTCTTTCTCTTATTCTCTCTCTCTCTTTTAACCCCTTTCGCTACCTTTTTCCTTTGATTTATCCTCTTTAGTATGCCGTGCCCTGCAATATACAAACTGCCATTTAACCACCAGCTTCACGACAAAGACTTCCGCGCATCACTAATTGAATTTTTCACCAACACTAAATTGAACATCATCAAACTTAATTCCCTTTGCATCAACCCGTTACTTACAGACCCCATATCATCTCAAAC
>JAMKCH010022673.1:0-20643 GCA_023653785.1 Ophioderma brevispina | reverse complement strand
CTGAAAAACATTTTCGAAAAACATTTTCGAAGAAACGCAAAAATCCAAAATGGCCACCAAAATGCTAAAAACTCATATGTTAATTACTCAAAAGTTGTATATTTTTGGCCTGTCCAGTCAAAGCACCCACTGTGACCAATTAAAATATGATTCATTAACCACCTAATTAAGAGCTTCAATATGGCTGCCAATATAACAAGACATCTGATATTTATCTACTTTTGACCGTAGAATGGTAACTTGGTATATATACACCAATGCTTTAGCAATAAACATATTAATAGAAACCATTATGAATAGCTTTCAACAATTTGAAAATCAAATCAATAAACCATTCAAGATGGTTCCAAAATGGCAAAATTCATTACTACATATAGCCAAGAGCTGCCATGTTTGTGTATATCACTATAACTCATTCAGAGCAATTTAAATATAACATAATCAAAGTGATTGATATCTGCAAGATGGCACCCTAGATGGGCGTTCAATATGATTGCAAATGTCAGTCAGTAAAGGCCAGTAATTAATTCACGCTGTAGGCTAAAGATATATATTTTGTGCTTTTTAGTTAGATTATCACTTCCAAATATCCCAGTAAGGCTATCTTAATTGTCATTGAGTTGTTATTCATCAAATATCCCAATATGGATGCCAATGGATGCCCAAACCCTATCAAAACAAAGAAACATCTGTAGACTACAGTCAAAGCGCAGGTCACACAAATACTGCTTATTTTCTTCTCAGCACTCAACTAACTTCGAATGACCGCTATGAAAATAGTGTAAAATAGATTTGGTCAAGGTACATTTTTGTTGGATTTCCCATTGTTGCAATCTTTGAAATTGTTTGAAATAGGAGTAATCAGATAGATATATGTCTAAACTAGCATGCTAAAGTCGGTGATGGTTATATTAAATGCAAAATTGCCATTTTTCAAACAAATCAAATCATACAGATTTTAGATGCAAAGTCGGGCTAAAAACCTGCTGCAAATAATGCTATTGGAAACGGACAGCTCTGATTTTCTCAGTTCTAAAAAGTTACAGCATTTTCTTCCATAATCCATCAAAATTAAACTACTGGAACTTACGAAACGGTCAAGTCCACGAAAATAACACAAAAAATATAATGCAAATGTTGAGGCCCAATTTCTCTGTGTGATTGCTACGGTATCAATCAATATTGCCATTGTTATGGGCAAGGCCATGGAACCAATCGTGCGTGTATTTCCCAGCTCTTCCGTCAGTGAGTGAAATGAACACATCAGATTGACTTGTGGTATATTGAAATACACTAAAACTTGATCTCGTAAAAGGCCAAAGTAATACTATATTTGGTATAGTTTTACCAGAGCTGGAAAAAATGTTTTTTTCCCTGGAAGGAACATCCGATCGTGGCCGATTTCCCGTGACATTAGTGGTGCGGGGAGGGGGGGGTGTCATGGTCAATACGTCTTTTTGTTTTGATCCACCCCCTGAAAGAACCAGGGGAGCACCCTGGGGCATTTAAGGTTGTGGGGGGTAATGCTATTTAGTATTTTACAATATCTAAAATTATGCTTGTTTCCAGTAGCCTTTAAATAATAATAATATAATTAATAATGATGGATTTATATAGCGCCCCAAACATGTACAGTCACTGAGCGCTTTACAAACAAATAACCATACAGAAAGAGTATAAAACGAGTGAATTTCATAAAATACCTTAAAATAGTTACAACTTAAAAGCTCATTGGCCAATTAATAATACCAGAGCCAAATCCGTGCTGCAGGCAGTTACCAGAGCTATGAGATGCAACGAAAAAAACAGCAAAGAGCAAGAACCCGTTAGCATGCGAGGCAAACACGAACTCCGTCTCGACAATACAAATAGTTATAAACAAACGACCTTAAAAAAAATACAATGACAAAACATTTACAAAAAAGCTTATATTACAACGCAAAAGTATTTGATTAAATACAGGGAACCAACTGCAAGGTATATAGAAGAAAAATATTAAAAGAAGGCATTCCCCGTTAATGTCTTCAGAATAAAATAACAAATCACGTAGTAAAAGGTTCCACTACTATATGAATCGCGGTCGACGGTTTAGAGATATATATCGCGACAAAGCCCTGGACGGGGGGAGAGTTCCAGAACTTACCCCAACAGCCCCAATTTATTCATAAAAGAAAAACAAATAACTGCAAAACATGGACAAATTATAAACTACAACGCGAATATGGATGGCACACAATGTAAAGCATACAATATAATGGGACTAAGGGGAAGGAGGTTCCTAGAACATCACCCTAGTCAAAATATTTCCACTATTGCATCAAAGCATAACATTGCACAGCGAAAGATGAATGAAGGCAACATGGCACATCGCAAATGGAAATAAACAAATCACAGAAAACACAGCAACAAAATTTACAAGTGGGGCAAAAATGCTGCATAAAAAAGATGTGTTTTTAGTTGTGTTTTGGAACAACTAAGAGAGAGATGCACGTACGAAATGAATTGGAAGATCTTTTCCACAAACTAGAAAAGCAAAGCATAAGCAATGATTCTGCACCGAGTATTTGTAGATGTAGATGGTAAAATCAAGCGGATGTTCAGATGATGATATCAGAAATCTCGAGTATGATACAGATGGAACAAGATTTGAAATGGAAATTCCGGTGGCATACATTCAGGGCTTTGTACGTGAGAAATAGCTCTTATAGATAGCTATCTGTGAATAGGTAGGCCAATGAGCTCTTTGCGACGAGGGTGTCATGTGCTCACGACGTGAAACGCGAAGAACGAGACGAGCTGCTGTATTTGAACCATTTGAATTTACGAAATATCGCGACTGTGAGTCCATACAAAAGTGCGTTTACAGAAACAACCTCGATTTTTTGTAACAAAAGCTGGATCAGCTTACGGTGGTATCATCTGTGAGGATAGCTGCGTATTCCGATCTTTCTTATACCAACTAGAGCTCCTTTGCAAACGTTATTTACAGTCAGCCATGCTAAGAGTGGAATCCATGATAACACCGAGCGGTTCCTGGCGCTGGGCGAAGGATGGTCGTTACACGCCAACTTAAGGGACGGCTCTGAAAAGCTGGTTGACATGAATTGCCAAACTTAGAAGAAGAAGAAGAAAAATGAATAAGCTCGGTTTTGCTATCATTCAAAACCAAATTATTCAAGTGGCACCATGATATTATATCAGCGTACAGGCCTCGATTTTTTTAATGGCTAATGCGATTTCAGGCGATGGGGAAAGTCCGATACAATGCGTATCATCGGCATAGATGACTGACTTGATGCCATGTGATCAATAATGCATCCTGAAGCGGTGCAATAAAAAGCGTAGTGAAAGCCCAAAGGGCCAGCCACTGATCCCTGTGGACCAACACAGTCTAAGGCACGGGGGGCGGTCAGATTGAAACATTGTCACGACGACCGATTGCGGTTCTGCCGCTAAGGTATGACGCAAGCCATTGCAGCGGTTTTCCATTGACGCCATACCGATTAGTGAGCCGCTCAAAAAGTTGTTTATGGTTGATGAGATTATCAAAATGCTGCACTAAAATAAAAGCACACCAACAGAACTTCCTGACGTTTATCCAAAGCAGCTAAAATGTAATTTGTACTTTGACGAGGTGTTCTCTACACTATGAAATGGTCTAATGCAGATTGATCGAAAGTTGTAAATGGTTGTCAGTGAGGTAACTTTGACAGGTTGCGCCACACTAGCCTCTCACTTACCTTACCTAAAAAAAGCAAAGGTTTGATATTGGACGATAGGGGAGAGATTATTGATGTCCAGTTTTGTTTTTTCAGGCAGCGGGACGAGCGAGATGTTTAAGCGATAAGGGAGGAAACATCCCAGAAATCAGAGACGTATTAATTACTTTTTGTCATAAATGGAAAAGAAGATCATCGAGGCATATTTTGAAGGTACTACTTGGTAGTGGATCTAAGGGACATGACGTAATGGAAGCAGATTTATTGCTTTCAAAACTTCATCTTCTGAACTTGAGCAAAGTCATCAACGTGGTTGTGATGAATAAGAAGTTTTCTAATCTAGATGTATCGAGGACATGGTCGGAGAATCAATTGTTATGGCAGATCTTGATTATTGTCAATGAAAGAACGTGGCAAACGGATTAGCCAGGCCTTAGGGCTCCCGCGTTCTGGAAGAATGCCGGGACGCCTTAGGAGATGTAAGTTTATCAATCACCGCGGAAAAGGTCATGTTGGTTGTGTGGCTAGTTTCTGCGATCTCATTGCTGTGAATTCAGTCTTTGACCTCTCCAAAAGTTGTTTGTATTCCGCACCTGCTAATTGAAAGACTGTTTGTTCAACGGTCAAAACAAGATTAAACATGATTAGCCTCCCGGGGGGTCTTCTTTCCGTTTGGCTAAAAGTAGAGATTAGTGTACAAAGGTGCATGTGCCGCAATACAACAGATCTTTCTTTTTCGGGGGCATGCTTGTGAGGATCCGACACGCGATGATATTCATGTGGACCCATTGTGTTCCAAATCGCTAGACTGAGATATAGGTCAAGAGACGTTTGTTTTAAATCTGCCGGAGCTCTGTGTCATTCATTTTTCGGAGAAAGAGACATTGATATGCTTTCTATTGAGTCCGGGACGAACGATATTTACGGAACATTTAACAGCAAATTGATCAGATGGTAAGACGCTATAGACATTTATAGATTGAAAATCGTCATCTCTTTGTAATCAGAAGTCCAATGTATGCCCATCTTTGTGTGTAGGTTCGTTGACATGTTGCTGTAAGTTATGGAGGTCAAGAAAGAAAGTTCAGAAACCGTACGGCTTCGTTGTCATCAGGCATCATCAAAAGCAAGTTGAAGTCTCCAGTTACTAGAAAGATGGTCAAGCTGTTGCGCCAAAGGGATCTCAAGAAAGAAACCGGAACTCCTGAAAGAAAGAACAGAGATGACGAGATTTGTTGCTGGAGTATCTTTGTGGACGTAGATCATGATACAAGTTGGAACGCGGGGCGGAATTGGATGAGATGCATATATCCATATATTCAAATGACTTATAAACCACAGTTATGTGGTTAAAATGAACTTCAATCCATCACGACAATAACGTGTTTATCTTATGGCAAAAATAAATCAACACAAGTATGAGAAAACCCTTAAAAATTAGTAAAAATTGATAATTCAGGCTCCAAAATAAGTAGAAGTTAAGAAGGGCAAGGCATGGCAGTTTTCTTAGGTGCATTTAAATTGAGCAGGGCATTCAGGCAATATACAGGGGGCGCACCAAGGGCAATTTGCAAATGAGCTCATTAATTTATGTGCAAATAGTGATGAAACAGTGCAGGGTATTCTTGCCACGCTACCCAGTAGAGCAAATATGCAAATGAGCTTTTAATATGCACAATACTAATGTAATGGCACAGTGCATGAGTATTTCTTGCATCCACCACTACCCACATACCAAGTTCCGACCAATTTGGACATGGATCTGGTAGAAGTTCACCTTTGTAGAAATGACCCAATCAGAGCAAATATGTAAATGAGGTTATTAATATGCACAAATAATGATGGCACAATGTATGGGTAATAATTGCATACACCACTACCCACAAGCCAAGTTTTGTCAAACTGGGATATTGGGATCTGGTAAAAGTTCACCTTTTTATAAGCAGTAACCTTGTTTGAAAAGCAGTGATAAAGTGAACCTAAAATCCCTAGATATATCTTTTAAAAAATCCTAAGCCTAAATTTAGTAAAAATGATAAGTTATTCAATTTGGCAACAGGAATTATGAAAAATCATTTTACCAAAATTTTAATTTGAACCCTGTACGGTGTTGGGAAAGGTGTAAAATACCCAATTTTACATATTTTCATATTTTTCTCCTATTGTAAACAGGCCAGCAACCCAAAATTCTGGCCTGTCACACCCTTCCAGAACAACAGATCGAAAACAAAGTGGGATCTTTCATGAGGTCCTGATGAGCTATCACACACTAGTGGGGTCCACTGCCGACTTTTATTCTTCAATATATGGCGACTTTTGCTAAAAGTCGGGAGATAAGTGATATTGGAAAGTCATTTTTCTTCTGTTTCATAATGATAAATTGATCAAAAATTTGGTCACAGAGTGCTTGATTGCTTAGGGAATGTTTCTTGGTCAAAATGCTAGCCCTGGACATTCAGTTTTATGTTCATTTGATTTGATCAACTAATGTAAATTTCCCGCGAGTCGGCAGG
Organism: Ophioderma brevispina; assembly: GCA_023653785.1. Classification (NCBI taxonomy): domain Eukaryota; kingdom Metazoa; phylum Echinodermata; class Ophiuroidea; order Amphilepidida; family Ophiodermatidae; genus Ophioderma; species Ophioderma brevispina. The sequence continues at coordinate 14,411 of JAMKCH010022673.1, read as the reverse complement.
ATTTCCCGGGAAGGAGCTTCCCGATTTCCACATTTTTTCCCGGCCTGTAGTTTTACATCATTTTGGTACCGGGAGAATGCGTTGGACACCAATTATTTTTGACACATAGGAAGCCATATATCTTATCAACAGTTTGCCAATGTTCAGTTTGCCAGAATCTGTCAGAACGGTCAGGTCCACGGTTTGTTTGGGGACACTAAAACAACTGTTATCACATAATTATTTAAGGAATATAAATGTTCTGATATGCTATAGGCAAAGAAAAAACTACAGATTTACTTCTTGACTAATATTTGTTCCAGGTCCACTTAAAATTGTTTAAATTTAAGCTTTCATTCCGGAAATCTTCGCAAAGATTCGGCACTTGCACTTAGCTTGGGAATTACGTGCAAAGAAATAATGACCTTTGCAGGCACAAAGCGTGACCTGCTGTCTGACTGGACTATTGATGATGAGATTTTTTGCCACTAAGTAAGTGCCATTTCCAGCCATATTGGATACCCATCTTGGATGGCATCTTACATGCATCGATTCCTCTGAATACCTAATTATGTGTACATTGTTCTGATTGACTTACAGGGATATACACAAACACTGCAGTAGTAGGTTAGGACACAGCTATCAATTATTGCTATCGGAAGACAATCTTTGGGATCTAATGAAGGAAGTTATAATCACTTTTTACAAATATTTCTGGTTTCAATTACACAGCAAGCTTCCTACTCACGGCATAACCAAAAGCTTTGGCTACTCCATGGTACTCTGAAGCTACTCTAAGGGTACCTCCCGTGAAGCATTATTGATGCAGTACCTACAACTAATACGTGCAAGTACACAAGCCACACTGGGTAGATAGTAGCTATGTTTACTTAACAGTACCCATTACTATAGTGTACTCGCAGTTGCCTGCTGGGTGACTGACAGGTACCCAGTAAGCATCAGTAGGGAGTACCTTCGGCAATCGACTCCTCGGGAGGACCTTCACAGGTACTTCTCTACCGGCTGCCTAGTAGACAGCACTTGGAACGTAGAGGGCGCCCCCAAACAAATTTAGTCGACATGTAAACATTCCATTGTTGTTATGACTTTCTTTTGATCATTTCAAGTTAGTAATTGTCCATATTTGAGTTGGAGCTTATCACCAAAAAAAAAACCCTATATATGGACATTTTGTGTAAAAAAATAAATATGTGAACAAAAATGTAATGGATAACATTACTAAAATAATCACCCAGAGTACTCAAAGCTCATTGCATGTGAAAGATACCCTACGCAGTAGTCACGCATGGGTGGACTAGTGATTCAAGCTAATGGGTGTGGTTACCTAGGTGGAGATTTAGCACCACTTTTGCGGCCGGTGATGTGGCCACCATGCAGGTGGGTACTCCGTGGCTACTTAATAGCTACTCAAAGGTTTATCCATAAAAGAATTGGTTGTGTAATTCTTGATGCCAAAACACCAGAGGAGATACCAAATACAACCTGCAGTCAAGTAGTCACGATAAGAACTTTAATGTCTTGGTGGCCATAGTGAATTAATTGATTACATGGTTACAGAATCGCATGATAATTGGCCACAGTGAAGACTTCTTAAACAGGTCCATGGCCGCCCGAATCGCCAATAGCATCGTCCCCAGGGACCAGATTTTTACCGGAAGTGGTAAACATTTGGTATTTAGAAAGCTTATTTTTCTCATTTACTCTGAGAAAGAAAATCTTTAGGGGCGCTAAGGGTGATTGGTTTGGATGTTATGAGCGAAAAATTGTGCCCCATTTTGGTCGACCAATTAATTTTACAGAGTACCTATGGGATTACCAAAATCACCGTTTTTAGCTCTCCCATCAAAACAGGTGGAAATCTCGGCCACAAAATTTTACAGGTAGGGTTTTTGGTTTAAGGCCATTCTATCAAGATGAAAACTTTATATACCTCTTTTAACAAGACAGGCTGAAAAATACAACAAGAGAGTAGGATTTTATCTTTCACAATCTCTGAACTGAGTAACTTCCTTTTTTTTTTGGTGGTCATTTTGATTTTTGCGTTTCTACAAAAATGCTCATGGTGGCTTGTCTGGCATCCATCTATTCATTAGCAGCATAAAAAACTTGTCTCGAAACCGCTGAAAAACATTCTAATAAAACAAGTTAATATTACTTATCAATGACTCTGTAGCCTGACTAGAGGTTCACAACACCAAGGTTGGACTGTGGTGCCATTTCTCAAACCTATGGTTTTCTCTGATCAAGCACAGTTGGCCATGGTCAAGCACAGTTCTACCCCTACCATGGTTGACATGGTGAACAATGCTAGCATGGTTGACATTTCGCCTGAGATGTCAGTACTTATGGAAAAACTACTGCAAGTAACTTCAACATCCCCCTGGCAAGATGGCAGTCTGGAACATGACCTCAAATGACCTTTGACCTCTTGGTCCATTACCTTTGACAACATCCACACATGACGGAACCCCTATTGTACCTTAAAAACCCAAGTCTGGTTTTAAATCCCTACTTCAACTTTTCGAAGGAGACACAAAAAAAAAACGAAAACCTAACCAAACTGGAACACACACATACATACATACAGACAAGACCATGCGCATCCATCGCAATTATCCCCTCTGCTTTGCAGTCCAGGGGGATAAAAAGTGTTCAAGAAGTTTAAGACATTTCATGAGGGCAGGCGAAAAATTTCCCCCACTAGCAACCTGGTGGGTTAAAATGATTGTAAAAGTCAGGGTTTTTTTATGTGAGGAATATGATTTTGTGGGATCCCAACCCAATGTGCCTTATTGAAGTAATTTTTTCCCAAAAGCTGGTGGCCTGTGTGGATGGAACTCAATACACCTCCCTGGATTTGATCTGCTAACTTGGCTCAATCTTCTCAATATTCTACACATACTGTACAAAAGTAATTGCAACACATGCAAAAAATCTGTCATAATCACAACATCATTTCAAATGTAACATCGGTTCTTAACCACGTATGAATGCATTGAATGCCAATGTTGTGTTTTTTGAAACAGAAGTCATTCCCTTGAATCCTAGAGAGTTGAAAATATGGCGGAATACACCCCAGAAGGAATACAGGTACAGGAACGCCACAAACTTGACGCCAAATAAGGCCACTAAATAAATTTCTTGGGTTTCCTCTAATGATTACGTTACGGGAGAAAGTGCAGTGCTTGTGTGACCGAAATGAGATCAACGTCAATGGAAGATGAGAGCAAGTCCATTGCTGTTGGACTGGAGAAATGAATGACAAGAAAGTAGTCATGTGATAACTTTGAAAAGAACTTTTTAATCATTACTGTTGACATTATAATGTTTGTCATGGAATGTTGATACGTATTGTTACAGGCCCAAGAATTAGCAATGACTTATTTCACTTTGAGCAAGATTATTAAGTATAAATTAGCACAATTAAAATATTATAAATTAGTCAGTAACCTGAATAAAAATATACCTGGTTGGGTGCACAAACCTAGGTTGCCACAACAAAAGGAAAAAACAGAAAAGCGGATAAACATCTAAGAACCTTAGTGATTTCTTAGGAAGAATGAGTAAATTCTGGAATAGTGACTCAAATGAATGATTGTGCTGGAAAGAAGAGGACCATAGATGGCGCTCTGCTGCATGATTAAACCGTCAGTGAGTAGCTTCTATGAGATCCTAAATCTTACAGTGCATGTGGATGGAATGGTAGAGGATTTCAGACTCATGAATATGGACTATATTAGCACATGACTCATATAGAGAGGACCAGATTCCTTCTAGTATTTTTGAGAGGATATATAAAAGCCCCTGGTGAGGGAAGATGAGTCAGAGTTAATTACCATTTTCCCATGGTGCCTTCCAAGTTATGAGCAGAGTTTCAAAGCATAGTGACATCCAGTTGTTCCAATTTAGTGACAGTGACAGTAAAACATGTCTTTCCTATAGTGTACACTGTCATAGTAGTCTCAGCGCCATCATGTTTTCGTTCGATTGTGTAGCCGTCTTCTGTTTCCGTATTTCGTGGCCTCTGAGTTATTCCAAGATAAACAAGCGACAGCACTTTTGGACTTGATAGTCGACCTCCAAGCCTCGGGAGTCATTAGGAGCTCGTTTTCTTCACTAAGGACAAGCGTCCGTGGACACGTCCCACTATTGGTAATAGTTAAGTTTTGCGCTGGAATATTCGCCAGGACTCTTTGCAAGTTGGGCATCGTAATTGTAATCTCGCTGCAACCCGCGTCGCGGCACCACACCAGGTAGTAGTTTAGTAGTTCATTAAAATTAACAACTTTATTAAGATTATCTTTGATTATTGATACCTAATCAATGTTTGAATGGATTGATTTAAACAACCAGAAAATAAATACTTTTGTTTTAAAATTGGTAATCAAGTCACAGTGTATTGTCTAGTAGTCGGAGTTTGAATCCGTAGTTTTGAGGTGGATTTTGGCCTTGGTCAAGGTGACCAGTAACAAAATTGGGGCTCGAGTCGGGAAATACACTGTAAAAATTTACAGTTTACAATATGAACCAATTTTGATTGTTGTTAACGTTGCTATCGGTGCTATAATTGTTATTTGTAAGGAAGTGTCATACACGATGGCGTTTAACGCAGAGGAGTTTATAAAGATGTTTACGTGGATGATAGTGTTTGATGTGTCAAAAACGCCGGATTTAATGGATTTGGCCAAGAATTATGGGATGGAAGTTAGGAATTCCAGGAGGGGGAAAACAGTTAAATTAAAAATCAGTTGATAACCCACCTTGTGGAAGAAGATTTGTTAAATGAGGAATGTTTGGAATACATAGTTGAAATTCAGAGTGGGTCAGGATAGTGCCTTTGAAATGAAACCGTTGGAAATGCAAATGCAAATAGAAAGGATAAATGGCTTTAGAACAGCAAAAGTTAGCTCAGGAAGAGAAAAAGACAAGATAGTTAGCTTTAGAACAGCAGAAGTTAGAAGAAGGAAGAAAAGGAAAGGCAAGACAAATTTACACATTAGAGAAGGAGAAACTGAATAGAACAGGCACTAAAACAACAAGAACTAGATTGCCAATTAAAAATTGGAACAAAAACGAAAAAGAAGATAGGTTACAAAGGGAGGAAAGAATAAGTTGGCAGACATTGAAGCCAAAACAAAATGCAGGAACAAGAAAAGTTAGAAAAAGGCACATCAGGCTCCTCCTCACACCCAGGTTTTGATTCCACTAGGAACATCAAATTAGTTCCAACGTTTAGGGAAACAGAAGTTGATAAGTATTTTTTGCACTTCGAGGAGATTGCCGAAGTATGAGGGGTCATAAGAGCAATGGACAAAATTGCTCAGATGGTTTATTGGGAAAGCTTTAGCAGAGATCTACTGTCCCTATCAATTGACATGCGGTGATTATGAGTAGAAAGCAGTTATTCTAAGGCCTATGAATTAGTGCTTGAAGCGTATAGGCAAAAATTTCGGACGGGACGAAAAACTTGTAGATCAAACTCATGTCGATTTTGCTAGGGTTCAGGAACAAATTTGTGATAGGTGGCTCCCTTCCAAGGATGTGAAACAAGACTCAAATCAACTTAGGCAGTTGGTTTTAATTGAGTCAGTTCAAACAGTGCAATCATGCCGACATTAAAACGCATTTGATGAAACGCGATATCAAAGATTTTGAAAAATGAGCCACAATAGCAGATGATTACGCCCTCATCACATAAGTTGAGTTCAGCTATATGGGTGGGCTAATAAGTCAAGTCCAGATTAAAAGAGTTTTTAATCATAGGCCTTACCAAAGTAGATCATTCCAAAATTATGGTGCTACTAAAGAAGGAAACGTCAAGTTAGGTTCCTCCAGTCGGGGGAAATAAGGGGTCCTTCTAGTGCCAACCCAAGTCCGGGAATGGTTTTTTAAAGTCGATATAACTTGCACTATTGCAAGGCTCAGGTCATGTTAGACACACTGTTGGAAGTTGATGGGAAAGCGATGGCCATGACGCAGAAGTCTGCTTCCCCCAGGTTTGTGCGTGTCCCTTAGAACCACAAGTAGTTCCCAGGCTATAAACAGAAAGATGCTGAATCTGAGAAAGTTGGAGACCCTTTGACCATTTTGTTTTGGAGGGTTCAGTGTCGCTTGATGGTGACACAAAGTTATCCAAAACTCTATAACGATCATGCGTGATACTTTGTTTGCCCAGTCGTAATTTTGGAGGGGTCATTGTCCACCTTTAGTGAAGTTAGTGAAACAGGTGAGAATGCTTTGATCCAAGGTTATGTATGGATGTTATTAGTGTCCCCCTTCACAAAGGTGAATTTGAAGTCTGATTTGGTTTCAGGTGCATTCATAGTGGAGTAAGGCCTGAACTGCCATCAAAGGTGTTCAATGTTATTAGGGGGAAAAAAAAAAAAAAAAAAAAATGAATTTGGCAGGCTGGAAAGTAAATCCCGAACCAATTGTTACCCACAATCCCTGCACAAAAATAGATAGTGAGGATAAGAATAGTGCAGTTTAATCCAGCCTGTGCAGTTACGAGGAGTCTGGCTAGGAAAGCATGCTTGAAGCAAATAGTGCTAGGAAATAGGAAGACCTTGTCCCAAATTTAGATTTAAGGACCGTTCAGGACAAAATTAATGAACAGGTCAACTCCCTCTTCCATAGGGGAGACAGGTTCTCCAACAGAGTCAGGCCATCTGAGCAGTTGCATAGTGGGGAAAATGATGATGATCCCTTAAGTAACAATAAGTTAGTTCTTGAAAAGGAGAATGATCCTGCACTCAAGAGTTAGGTCAAGGGCAGTAACCCGTGCAGGAGCCTGAGGACGTTCCTGTGTTTTTTACACAACACAATGTGTGCTGCTGAGGAAATGGAGGCCACCTGTTGCTCCGGCAAATGATGATTGGAAAGTGTTCATCATGTAGTTGGTCCCAAAGGTGTATCACAGGTTGAGGTGGTCATCAGCATGCCCATATAAGTCCTATGGCAGGACATTTAGGAGTCACGAAGACACTACGGAATTTTGAAAACCACTTTTTGTGTCCTACACTTCGAAAGAATGTTTCGTGAATACTGTAGATCTTTCATACTTTCAATTTGTGGGCAAGCCTAATCATAAAATCCCGCCCGCTCCTCTTAAACCGATAACCGGCGTTCGGAGAGCCCATTTAGTAATGTCATAGTTGACTGTGTATGACCTCTCCCTAGGACTAAGTCGGGTAATCAGTACCTATTGACAATCATGTTGTGCCTCTAACCATGTTTCCGAAGCCATAACCCTTGAGTAATATTTAAGGCTAAAACCGTAGTTGAGGCTTTGACCAAGTTTTATTCACTCTTGTAGGCCTACCTAAGCCAATTCAGTCAGATCAGGGGGCAAATTTTACATCTGGTCTTTTTCAGCACGTGATTATGAGTTAGGGATAGAACAACAGGGTCTGTCCAGTGCTTTACCATGCCTGAGTCCCAAGGAGGTTTAGAGAGATTCCACCAAATTCTGAAGAATAGAATTAGGACTTACTGTTTGGAAGTTGAGAAGGACTGGGACGAGGGACTTCACTTGTTATGTTTGCTGCCAAGGGAAGCGTTTCAGGAAACCCTAGGTTTCAGTCCCTTGAGTTAGTTTTTGGGCGTACAGTTTTTCGCTGTCCCTTGAAACTCCTAAAGGAGAAATGCTGAATGGATGACACTGACACCAACCTTTTTGGATATGTTTCCAAATTAGTATAGGCTCAAAATGTGCCAATGAAATTGCCAGGGGGATTTGAAGCAAAGCCCAGACCACAATGAAGAAGTGGTACGACCAAGATGCAAAGTAGGGTCTTTAGGCCAGGAGACCAAGTGTTAGTCTTGTTTCCACTCCCTGGACATCCACTGCAGGCAAGATAACCATGGTCCTACAGTGAGTCACAAGTAAATGAAGTTGACTACATAGTCCAAATAACGCCAGATAGGCGTAAGAGTAGGCAATTATGCCATGTAAATATGCGGTAAAGAGTATGTATGTAGAAAGGATATTCAGGGCAAACCAGTGTGCTCTGTAGTCATACTGAGGAAGAAACATGATGACAATCAATGAATATGAAGTTGTAAATAATTCAAACCATGATGACAGACGCAGCATGAATTCCATCAAATTGCAAAATTCAGTTGTCTCAAGGATTTGGATACAAAACTAGGCCATCTTCATCAGAAAATCAACAAGTGTGAATAGGCAGTTGATTCACATCATGAGTTTGAGGATATTTTTTCCTGATGTCCCTAGTAGAACCACAGCTGCTATCATAATGTTGATGTGGGTGATTGTGGACCAATAAAACAGCACCCCTACAGAGTAAAAATCCTATAAAGAAAGAACGTCTCAACAAAGAGATAGAGTACAGTTGGAAAAAATCAATATTAATTTGAAGCAGCAAAAGTGAATGGAGTTCCCCAGGTATTTTGGTTCCAAAACTGATGGTTCCCTTAGGTTGTGACAGGACTCAGAGGGTAATCAATCTTCAAAAGACCGATTAATTTCCGATACCTAGTATTGATGATGCCTTGACAAATTGGCATTCAAAGTATGTCAGCAAGTTTGGCCTTTTGAAGGGGTATTGGCAGGTTCCCTTATGTGTGCAAAGAAATTTAGGCATTTTGCACGCCGGATGGGCTTTTTCAGTATTGGGTTATGCCTTTCGGAAGAAAAACGCACGGCAACCTTCCAAAAGAAATGGTAAATCATTAGTTGCTGACATAGAAGGGCGGTGAAGCCTATGTGTGATTTGATTGTGCTACAGTTCAGTCTTGGGAACAACACATTGGGCAGCTCCATTCACTTATTTCAGAAGTTGTCAGAAAAAACAAACTGACAGTCAATGGAGTCAAGGAGTGAGTTTGCCATGCCAATGTCACCTAATTAGGCCAGTAGTAGGTCAAGGCAAGGTCCAAGCCTTGTCAGGCTAAAGTTGATTGAGCAATTGAGAGGAAGTGCCCCACACATAGTACCAGGAAAGAACTGCAGAGATTCTTAGGTATGGCGGATATTATTACAGGAAAGTTTGGTCCAAACTTTTAGATATTGCCAGTCATTTGACAAATTTGCTAGCCAAAAAACGTCAAATTTGTTGTGGTTCACAGGGATGTGAAATTAGTTTCCAAAAATCAAAGCCATTACTGATTAGTGAACCAGTTCTGATGGCACCAGACTTGTCATGAACCAATTCAAGTTGGCATAGAGCCAGTGACAGAGGGTGTGGTGGAGTTCTTATGCAGAAGGAGAAGACGGAATAGAAACCCCTATTTCGTATTTTCGTCAAGAAGTTAACAAAGAACCCAAAGAAATTACTCCACTATTGAGAAAGGAGTGTCTTGCTCTGATTTTGGCATTAGGGCTTTTTGATGTATTATTTTGGGCACCACAGTGCACCCAGTGCTGTTTTCACAGATCACAACCCCTACCTTCATTCACAGGAGGAAAAACCAGGAATACATAGGTAGTGAGGTGGATGTTTGACCCGTGCAGGAGTACAACCTAGACATCAGGCACATCAAAGGCAAAGATAATTGATGGCTGATGCCTTATCCAGCATTGTGTAGTTAATCAGAAAACAAAGAAGCTTTTAAAAGGGACAGGGTAAAATTGTGAATAGTGTATGTAGTATGAAGTTTAAAAAATATTAAGAGCCTTAAATACGGTTACGAAAGTTTGCTTTTTAATCAACTTTCTTCTTTATAGGGGGGAGTTTGTTACGGCCCAAAGAAATTAGCAATGATTTATTACACTTTGAGCAAGATTAAGTCATAAATTAGCATATAAAATATATAATTTAGTCTAAGTAACATGAGATAAAAATATACCTGTTTCGTGTGCATAACTAGTGTGTGCAAACAAAAGAATAAAACAGAAAAGCGGAGAAAGAGGAGAAAAACATCTAGAACCTTAGTGATTTCATTAGGAAGCATGAGTAAAGTCTGCATAGGCTCAACTGAATGGATTGTGCTGGAAAGAGACCATAGATGGCGATTGCTCCTGATTACACAGTCAGTTGGAGTAGCTTCCTATGGAGATCCTAAAATTATTACAGTGAATGTGGAATGGTAGTAGAGGCATTTCAGTGACTAATGACATTAATGGACTATATTAGCAAGACTCTATAGGAGTGGACCAGATCCTTCTAGTATTGTGTGAGAGGATATATAAAGACCCTGGTGAGGGAAGAGGAGTCCCGAGTTAAATCCATCATGACTCCAAGTATAGCAGAGTTTCCAAGCATAGTGACGTCCAGTTGTTCCAAGTTAGTGACAGCGTGACAGTAAACATTGTCTTCTAGATTGGAAATTGTCATAGTAGTCTCAGCTCCATCAGTTTTTGTCCGATTGTGTAAGCCCGTGTTCGGTTTCCGTATCGGGCTCTGAGTTATCACAAGGATACAACAAGCTACAGCACTTTTGGACTTTATATTAGTCGACCTCCGAGCTTCGGGAGTATTAGGAGCTGGTTTTCTTAAGGAAGGACAAGTCGTCCGTGGACAAGTCCCACTACTGGAAATACTTAAGTTTTGCTCTGGAATATTCGCCCGGACTCTTTGCAAGTTCGGCATCTTAATATAATTGTAATCTCGCTGCAGCCCGCGTCGCGTCACACACCCGGTAGTAATTTTAGTAGTTCATAAATTAACAACTTTATATAGATTCATCTTTGATTTGATACCTAAACAATGTTTGAATGAGATTGATTTAACCACAATTAAAATAAATCTTTGTTTTAAAATTTGTAATCAAGTTCAAGTGTATTGTCTAGTTATTCGGAGTTTGAATCCGTGTTTTGAGGGTGTTTTGGCCTTGGTCAGTGACCGTACAGTATTCAGACATGATTGCGCAAACCCATGATTTATCCGTTCAAATTGCACTGCAGATGTCTCAAAGTTTTTTTTTTTTTTTAAGACCACTGTCTTCGATTGAGGTTATCTCATTTTCTGATCCACACAAGCACTGCACTTTTCTCCCTTAAACCGTAAATCCTAACAAACCCGTACACTTCATTAGCGGCTATTTTGGAGTCCTTTGGGTGGCATTCCTGTCCCTGTATTCCTTCTGGGTGCAATCTACAAGTTATTGATCGCCGCTTTTTATCCGCCATATTAAGAGAACATGGCATTCAATCACAATAGTTTTCTCACTCTAGGATTCTGAGGAATAACATCCGTTTGAAAACACAACTTTGCATACAATGCGCCAGGGGGGTGGTTAAGAACCACCTTGTGCATTAAAATCATTTGTGATTATCAGAGTTGTGAGAGGCCATGGACAAAAAATGCGGAAGGGGAAAACAAGGAAAAAAGCAGTAAAAATGCCAAAACCAAGCTAAAAATCAAGAAAAGGTAAAATTTGCACTAGCAAAATTACAAAATGAGGAAATCCTCTTAAACAAGGAGGATTTTCACCCCGATTATGTTAATCTTTTTTCTGCCTATTGCAATACTTTTGTCATGTGTTGTACTTCAAATGCTTGCCAGTGACCAATCTCCAAAGACTAGTATCGGGCCGAGGGGGTGCGGTTTTATGAGGGGCTTGTTCCCTTTTATCTATAGTGTTCTCTACTTGATATGAGCGCATGGCAACTTGCACATACGCCCAAAGTGGCCCCATCAAGTACAGTGGGAAAAACAAACTTGCGATTTTGATGGTAAAAGCATGCATAAAAGGCCCTATTCAATACTGTATATTGATGGTTAACCATTAAATGCGTTTTTTGGTTATCGTGGTAATGAACTGGTTTACGGGCTCAAATTTCAATAAAAACAAGGTTGGTTCTCAAACCAGTACGTGTCGCGGTCCACCTTTCCCTCGCTCTTTTAAGACTTCACCTCAGAGGACCTTTGACCTTTGGCATGACCCTGGACCATATCATATTTCTCCCTTTGCAATTGTAGGCCCTGTTTGGTTGCAATTGTGGAACTTCAACCATTTCGAATTGTCAATTTGATGTTTTTCAGTCCATTACTTGACCTCAGATGACCTATTGACCTTGGTAATGTGACCCTTGACCAAATTATCATATGAAGGTCCCCAAGGGCCATACAGTTTCTTTTGCAATTGGACTTTTTCTTGAATTAGGCCAATTTGATGTTTTAGCCCATTTTATAACTATCTCTGACCTTTGACCTTGGATGTGACCTTTTTAACCTCATTATCTTATGAAGGTTCCAAAGGGGGCATTTATAATCCAGGTTTCTTAGCTATTGGACTTTTCCAATTTGATGTTTTCAGAATATTTTATAACTGAACTACACATGACCATGCCTTGGTATGGGACACTTGACCTCATTATCATTATGAAGGTTAGCAAGGACTATAATGATCCAGTTTGTAAGCTATTGGACTATTTTTAGGCATTGTCCAATTTGAAGTTTTCAGCCCATTTATAACTTTTGACTTTTACCTTGGTACGTGACATTCAACTATCATCAGATGAAGGTTTCCAAGGGCATGGCATCTATGACCCAATTTCTGTATCAATTAGACTTTACTTCTTGAATGAGAAACTTTATTTGAAACTGTAACCTTTGAAAACACGCCATATGAGCACATGGCCATACGGGATATGAGCACATGGCCATACGGGCATATGAGCACATGGCATACGGCATATGAGGCACATGGCCACAAGGGCTATGAGGCACATGGCCACGGGCCATATGAGCACATGGCCATAGGCACATTTAGCACTGGCCATAGGGCAAATGGCCATACGGCATATGAGCACATGGCCATACGGGCATATGAGCACATGGCATACAGGACCTGGCCATAGGGCACACGGTTCAGAAGAATTAAGGACTGGTAAAGGTCGCCTCCTGCAATTCTGCAGGAGTCACAAAATACAGCCGTAATTGATATCAAAATCGTTACTACTGCCGGGTAAATAAGGGGGCGGGGGGTCTAAAGACGATCGGAACATGCCTTTACATCCAGTTTATCCCAATATTTGTTATTGAAAATCAAAAATTTTTATTAAAGGAGGGTGGCTAATCATGGTGCAATTTATATCTTGTTTTCCCCCTCACATTAAAGAATATCACCAAATACATCCGATATAAATTTTGAGTTAAATCTGTCCACCCTTTTTGTATAAAGGCAAAAATGTGGACTAACTGTCCCCATAGAACGGTGTGTGTTGAATGGTGGTTTGACACAGCTGTTAGAACCCCAGGCAATTTGTGTCTCCATATTTTTGGAACAATTCCTTCTAAGCACTGGCGACACAATTTGGAACAACTGATAGAGGGGTATGCAAGAGCTATTATCCTCTGCACTAATCTGAAAAATCCATTACGGGACTTGCCACATAGGCTTACAAGGTCATGATTTGTATGTTATAGCGCCCTCTAATATGCCTATCTATCATTAATTCCAAGAAAGACGTGTAAAAACTAATTTTAAGAAAAATCCTATTTGCCTGCAATTTAAATTTTGTAAAATTTCACAGGATGTATTGAGATAAATAATCCATTCAGGTTATCAAAAGTGTGTCGCCGTTATATCGTTTGGGTTTTAATATTCTGTTTTTGTTACAATATATTAACTTCAAAAAGCTGTGCAAGCACCATTTTGAGGGCATTTCATCATAACATTGAAACATATTCCTAGGCCCCTTAAATTTCAAGGGGGTAATGAGACAATTGAAAAATTTCGTCTGTACCAAATCTAAATCTAAATTTGATTGTGGGGACGAAGTTTATCCAATCACACCCACCTTTAATACAAACTAGTTTTTCAATTCAAGAAATCTTTAAACTGTTAAACGCAATGACAGTATGGACGTATTGCGCATATTTTTCAAGGGTTATGGGCAGCTTTGGCATGTTGAATAATAATGGCAATGCATGTACAAGTATAGTTCTAAAACAAAAACCATCCAGCCTGCCGCGCATGAGGCACTTGACGCTGAGTGGACTGCTGGACCCGATCATAGAGGCAATCTACAAGGCAGTGCAGATCCAGATCAATTTGTTTCCCAGAGATCCAGATCACAGATCATGGGACACAGTTTAAGAACTATACACGGCGCAGTGAGTGCAAAAGTACGGCAACATTTCGAAGCTTAAAGTGTACAAATGCTACGCGTAACCTTGGTGATCAGAGAATACTTTACGCGTAACCTAAAAGTATGCGCTTAAAGTGCAGTGACACTAACCAAGCGTGTACACACCATGTACGCATTGCAGATCTGGATCAAGTTTGGCCATTGCCCGTGTAGACGCAAACTGGTCTACGAGGAAATGGATTGATCTGGATCCGATCTGGATCTGCGCTGCCGCTGCCTTGGGCATTTGTAAGGCAGCTGACATATTCTAGTGGCAGCGGAATAAAGGTAAAGCGCTTTGACCCCAGAGGCGCTATATAAATGTCTACATTTATTTTTTATTTATTTACATCTAATTATCATTCCATCGAGG